>JALIGW010000073.1:637427-734927 GCA_023053685.1 Diadophis punctatus similis | reverse complement strand
AGAGGCAACATGCGAAGTGAGCGGAGACCTCACCCGGATCTGGAGACTTCACCCGGACGCCGCCATTTGGGTTCTTTTACCCTCTGCGCATGCGCAGAACGCTTTGCACATGCAGAGGGTAAAAGAACCCAAATGGCAGCAGCGGGGTGGGTCACGGTGGGCGGGGCGTGGGTCGCGGCATTAGGAAGGTTGGGAACCGCTGTTTTAGAGGGTCGTTGAGGCTACTTGGAGGTTTGTCTGTGTCCTCAGAGTCACCCGAGTAGTGCAAATGGGTGTGTGGAGCCTTCTTGGCACTGTTGTTGATACACATGTGATTGTCTCCCCCCCCCCCCCCCCCGATGGGATTCATGTCTAATTTCCTTGGCATTTCATCTTTCTTAAGGCCTGCAACCAGTGCGAAATAGTCCTCGACCTATAACCACAACTCAGCCCGACGTTTTTGTTGCCAAGCGAGACAGTTGTTAAGTTAAGGACCTTTGGGACTTCAACACAATAGGAAAGGAAAGACGTTTTAAGCCAGTGGTTGCAACCTGGTTTTGTTTTGCAACCAAGGGACCCCATGCTCCGGTACAAAACAGTTCTCTTCCAGATATCTGGCTGCAAATTTTGCATCTTTTAATCCCCAACATTAAACATTTTCCATTTATATCAAGCAGTTCTGCTTTTCCCCTCCATTATGTCGTCCCCCCGTAAGGCTACTAGCAAGCACAGGTCCCTCTAAGCTTGCTGGGGCCTCCCTTGTGCATGTCAAGGAAGCTGTTTTGATTACCCAAAGGTCTTGGATGGATAACTGAGTTTATCCTTAATCCATAGAAAATAACTGGTTGTCTGAAAAATCCCAAAACTCCTGGGGAAAAACTTACTGCTTTAGTCCAAATAATGATGCGGCCAGGCGTGACACACTCAGAAGGGGATTCCATAGCATAATTCTGTTTGTTTGTTTGAAATAAATTTTTATTAAATACACGTATACAAAGCAAACAAACAAGTAGGGATACAATTTCCCCATATATACAATAAGCTTACATCGGTTTGTATCGACAATTATACTATCTATCTATCTATCTATCTATCTATCTATCTATCTATCTATCTATCTATCTATCTATCTATCTATCTATCTATCTATCTAATCTATCTAATCTATCTATCTATCTATCTATAAATATAAATATATAAATATATATATATATATATTTACATTTTATAAATTACTTGTTCTTTCGTTCTTTGTTTTTTAATTTTTTTACATTGTTATGTACAATAATCTTACATTCTTCTATAAAGATTTCATATTTGTCATTCAAATATTGACAGTTCTAATTCATCTTTTATCTATTCTCTCTCTCTCTTCCAGCCATTCATATAATTCTGTTTTTGCAGGGGTAGACGCCTTCTTTCAATGAAGGAACGTATTTTTGAGGGGTGGGGCAGAGTAGGTCTTTGGGGAAGCACATGGCTGCAAATAGTTAAGAGGCCGAGGCAAAAATAGGTGGAGGTGCTTTCTGATACTTGCTTTCTGGGTTCGTTTTTCTTCCTCTATGTCCTACCCTGGTCTAAACAGATTTTTTAATTTAAAAAAAAGGAGAATTAAAATTCAGCCAAGGGCAGCCCGAATGAAGCTGGTCTTTGGTCATCCTCCTCTATTCTATTAGACTGTTCTTCCTATCTCTCCTCCCACCCCAACCAACAAAAAAACACCCACCCTTGGCAACTGGCAGCAAAAAAAATATTTATTTGTATCCTGCCTTTAATTTTTTTTTTTTTTTACAAATAATTCAAGGTGGCAAAGATATCTGGCATACTTTCCTCCTTCACAACAGCAACCCTGTGAGATGAATTGAGCTGAGAGAGAGAGAGGGAGTGGCCCAAAGTCACCCAGGCAGCTTTTATGGCTAAGGCAGGACTTGAACTCACCATCTCCTGGTGATTGACCCAAAATTACCCAGCCAGCTGTCACGGTTAAGATGGAACTATAATTCGCAGTCACCTGGCGATTGACCTAAAGTCACTCAGCTAATTTTCATGCCTAAGATGGGACTATAATTCGCAGTCACCTGGCGATTGACCTAAAGTCACTCAGCTAATTTTCATGCCTAAAATGGGACTATAATTCACAGTCACCTGGCGATTGACCTAAAGTCACCCAGCTAACTTTCATGCCTAAGATGGGACTATAATTCACAGTCACCTGGCGATTGACCTAAAGTCACCCAGCTAACTTTCATGCCTAAGATGGGACTATAATTCACAGTCACCTGGCGATTGACCTAAAGTCACCCAGCTAACTTTCATGCCTAAAATGGGACTATAATTCACAGTCACCTGGCGATTGACCTAAAGTCACCCAGCTAACTTTCATGCCTAAGATGGGACTATAATTCACAGTCACCTGGCGATTGACCTAAAGTCACCCAGCTAACTTTCATGCCTAAAATGGGACTATAATTCACAGTCACCTGGCGATTGACCTAAAGTCACCCAGCTAACTTTCATGCCTAAGGTGGGACTAGAACTCACCATCCTGGTGATTGACCCAAATTACCCAGCCAGCTGTCACGGCTAAGATGGCACTAGAATTCATAGCCACCTGGCGATTGACCTAAACTAACTTTCATTCCTAAGGTTGGGACTAGAACTCCTGGTTCCTAGCCTGCCGCCTCGACCACTAGACCAAACGGGTTTCAACTCGTAATTACTGCTTTTTCAAACAATCCTTTCTCTCCCACAGTGTCATTTGCACCCATCAGTTTCGCGATCCGGGCCAAGGAAAACGACATGCTCCCCTTGGAGAAGAACCGGGTGAAGCTCGACGACGATAGTGACGAGGAGGAGGAGGAAGGCAAAGAGGGCCAGGAGAACGCCAGCAGCACCTCCAACAGCGCCGCCCTCCTTGCCCCCTCCAGCAGTGCCCCGGAAGAAAAAAAGCCCCAGCTGACCCAGGAAGAGCTGGAAGCCAAGCAAGGTAAGAATTATAAGGTCTGGATCGACTGGGATGTATAAGAGTTGTGGTGGTGCAGTGGTCAGAGTGCAGTACTGCAGGGCTACGTTTGCTGATTGCCGGCTGCCTGCAATTTGGCAGATCGAATCTCACCAGGCTCAAGGTTGACTCAGTCTTCCATCCTTCTGAGGTGGGTAAAATGAGGACCCAGATTGTTGGGGGCAAGAGGCTGACTCTGTAAACTGCTTAGAGAGGGCTGTAAAGCACTGTGAAGCGGTATATAAATCTAAGGGCTATTGCTATTGCTATAGATCACCGCGTTTGAAAGCTAATTCTGCATAGATGGGGCCGAAGCATTGATATAAAAGGGGACGATGGACAGAGAGCAGAAGAAGGCAGAAGAAATACGAGTCTCTGTATTTGTTGACAATCAAATGTCGATGGAGATAGTTAGTCCTCCAGGTCATGGTTGTCCCAGAGGTGCTTTTTTTTTCAAGAGACAACTGGACTTTCTTGTGTTTTTTCTTTGAAGACGTTTGGCTTCTCATCCAAGAAGCTTCTTCAGCTCTGACAGGATGTGAGGAATGGAAGGATTTATACTCCTTGTAGACAGCTGGTCATTTGCATCCTTTTAGAGGGTCGTTGAGGCCACTTGGAGGTTTAGCTGCATCCTTAGGGTTACCTGAGTAGTGCAAATGGCTCTTGTAGTCTCCAATTTTTTCTCTCTGGGCTTCCTGCAGGATGTTTTCTGCCCTGTGTCCCTTCCCTGTTGAAGACAGGCACAGGCTGTTGGGGATGAGTCAGTGTTGTCTGCATCTCAAACTGAAGCGCAGATGGTTCCTGTAGTCTGCAATTTTTCCCATTCAAAGGGTGTTCATCCCAAAGTGCATAGCTAAAAGTCTGTCGATATTCTCAGTCATCCAGGTCACGGTTGTCCCAAAGGTGCTTTTTTTTCAAAAGGCAACTGGACTTTCTTGGTTTTTCTTCGAACACATTTCGCTTTGTTGGGTATAGAAAGATAAATTGTAGAGGTAATGAATCTTTTCCTTCGGAAACTAATTTATAATAAAATAAGCCCGAGTATAAAGTCTAATAATAAAATATTTATTTTGGTACAAAAGAAATATAAAAACCTAATACTTAATAATTACATCTTGGCAGATTAAAATATACGTCCTCCACAATGAAGGACTACAGTAGAAGTGAGGGAGGGGTACAAAGGAATTTCACATCTGCGCAGATCACATCCCATGTGACTGCTTCACTTTGCTAAGAACCTCTGGGTCATAGTGTCTGACATATGAATACATATGAGTACAGGTGACAATCAGAAAATCACCCCGTGACACACTTCTCATCCAAGAAGCTTCTTCAGCTCTGACTGGATGGTGGGGAATGGAACGATTTATATTCCTTGCAGACAGCTGGTCATTTGCATCCTTTTAGAGGGTCGTTGAGGCCACATGGAGGTTTATCTGTGCCTTCAGGGTCACCTGAGTGGTGCAGATGGGTGTGGAGCCTTCTTGGAACTGTTGTTGATATACATGTGATTTTTTTGTTTTGTAACTAATCAAGGAGAGACCCAACCTAGAACTAAGGAGAGATTTCCTGATAGATAGAATAATTAACCAAGTGGAAAGACTTGGCTCCGGAAGTTGTGGATGCTCCATCACTGGAGGTTTTTAAGAAGAGATTGGACAACCATTTGTATGAAATGGTATAGGATTTCCTCCCTGAGTAGGGGGGGGGGGTTGGACTTGGAAGACCTCCAAGGTCCCTTCCACCCCTGTTATCCTGTTTTAACTTTCTAACTGCAAAAGCTATTAGCCAGTGAAGCAGGCTATTACATGAAGCGGTGAGTTCTGTTTCAATAAAGGTTTTGAAAGCGAACATCCTACGTAGCACAACACATAGCCAGAATCATTAAAGTACTAGCTCTTTAATGAAGCATTAAATCTACCGGGCGCCTCCTCTGAGGAGGAAGCCATGCCTACACACTAACCGAGATCAATGCAATCAAGAGTGAAATGCCAATGCGTAGCACACCAGACCAAATCTAGGCTGAAGGCAAATCCTTCATTCCATGCTTCCCCGGTCAGAGATTCCTAGAGTTGTAAGGGACCTTAGAGAAAAAACTACCAAGCAAGTATTTTTTTCTTTTTAAAGCAAATAGGAATCTCACATCACTACTCAAAAGTGACCGGCCATAACAATGTCAGGCATAAATAGCCAGGAGCATTCGTTTGGTTCAAAGCACAGAAAAGTTTATTATTGCTACCTATACACCTATAAAAAGGTTAAGGTTCCCCTTGCGCATATGTGCTAGTCATTCTTGACTCTAGGAGGCGGTGCTCATCTCCGTTTCAAAGCCGAAGAGCCGCGCTGTCCGAAGACGTCTCCGTGGTCATGTGGCCAGCATGACTAAATGCCAAAGGCGTACGGAACGCTGTTACCATTCCACCAAAGGTGGTCCCTATTTTTCTACTTGCATTTTTTACATGCTTTCAAACTTCTAGGTTGGCATAAGCTGGGGCAAGTAACGGGAGCTCACTCCGTTATGCGGCACTAGGGATTCGAACCGCTGAACTGCCGACCTTTTGATCGACAACCTCAGCGACTTAGCCACTGAGCCACCGTGTCCCATTACAGGTATACACCTATACCTGGTCAAAAAAGGAGAATATTTGTAGCTCAGTGTTGAAAAGAGGGCTCCTTGGTTGTTTTCTTGCAGACATTTTATTACCCAAACTAGGTAACATCAAACTAGCACTGATGATGGAACCTAGTTTGGGTAATGAAATGTCCGCAAGAAAACAACTAAGCTCAGAAAGCATCAAAGATTCCTCAACTAATGGTCAAAATTAAAATGGCGCTAGAAAAGGGTCAACAGAATTCACTGGGGATCTGGGTCTCTTGTGGCTGCACAATGACTCCAAACTGATGACACGCTTAACTCCACCTTCCAGCTTGTCCTGTTCATCTCCTGCACACAAAACAATTATGAAGTGTGTTTGAGCTTTGTTAGATCTCCAAGAGGGTGGAGTTGCATAGTTCTGCGGTCCAGCCAGTGGTGTCACATAAACCACTCACCTAGACTGAACTGGAGTTGGGTACTTGATCAAGCTTGCTATCATCCCAGCTTGCATTAATGTGCCCACCGCATTAAATTGTCAGAGAGTGCATGTGATCTGTAGCCAGCAATTACGGTTCCTTCCTCCCGGTTTGTTGCCCAAAGCAGTTTCTCAGCTGCATGGACATCTGACCCCAAAACTCCCCGCAGCTAGGAATTGAAGCTCACACAGCTGTAAGTTGTGTGAATCCAGCCATGAAATAACTCTTCCTTCCTTTTGGCTCTTGTGCTTATGCAAAGATGAAAGGGAAGGAAGTACAGGTAGTCCTTAACAACAGTTCGAAGTTACGACGTCACTGAAAAAAAGTGGCTTATGACCACTTTTCACACTTAGGGCCATTGCAGCAGCCCTGTGGTCATGTGACCAAAGTTTGGATGCTTGGAAACTGGTTCATATTTATGATGGTTGCAATGTCCCCGGATCATGTGAACACCTTTTGCGAACATTCAAACAAGTAAAGTCAATAGAGAAGCCATGTTCACTTAACAACCGTGTTAACTAACTTAACAACTGCAGTGATTCACTTAACAACCGTGGTAAGAAAGGTTGCAAAATGGGGAAAAGTTCACTTAATAACTGTCTCATTAGCAACAGAAATGTTGGGCTCAATTATGGTTCTAACTCGAGGATTGCCTGTATGAAATGTTCACTGTAAAAACAATGCTGGCGTATTTTATACAAAGGTAGCCATTGCACACGAAACGTATTTGCGAGTAAAGTAACCGAGCCATTCAGGGTCCTTGACATTTGCTATATCCGACACAAAATAAATGAGGCAGAGGAGGAAAGGAAATGTTACTCTCCTTTCCATTTTTCCTTTCCTGAAAGAATGGCGCCGGGTGATAATTAAATCTGCATTTATGTGTGTCTAATTCAATAAAACGCAGCAGCGTAATTTGATAAGGGAAGTCTCACCAAGCGGCCACAGTGATAGGGTTGACTTTGAGCTGCTGCGAAAAGACTCCTCCACAAAGTGCAAACATGATTATTAATAAAAAAAATCGTGAAGCCATTTGCAAATAAAATTTTCTGTTTTAGATAGATAGATAGATAGATAGACAGACAGACAGACAGACAGACAGACAGACAGACATAGATGATAGATAGATAGAAAGAAAGAAAGATAGATAGATAGATAGATAGATAGATAGATAGATAGATAGATAGATAGATAGATAGATAGAAGATAGATAGATAGATAGATAGACAGACAGACAGACAGACAGACAGACAGACAGACAGACAGACAGACAGACAGACAGACAGACAGACAGACATAGATGATAGATAGATAGAAAGATAGATAGATAGAAGATAGATAGATAGATAGATAGATAGATAGATAGATAGATAGATAGATAGATAGATAGATAGATAGATAGATAGATAGAAGATAGACAGACAGACAGACAGACAGACAGACAGACAGACAGACAGACAGACAGACATAGATGATAGATAGATAGAAAGATAGATAGATAGAAGATAGATAGATAGATAGATAGATAGATAGATGATAGATAGATAGATAGATAGATAGATAGATAGATAGATAGATAGATAGATAGATAGATAGATAGATAGATAGATAAGAGAGAGAGAGAGAGAGATGATAGATAGATAGATAGATAGATAGATAGACAGACAGACAGACAGACAGACAGACAGACAGACAGACAGACAGACAGACATAGATGATAGATAGATAGAAAGATAGATAGATAGATAGAAGATAGATAGATAGATAGATAGATAGATAGATAGATAGATAGATAGATAGATAGATAGATAGATAGATAGATAGATAGATAGATAGATAGATAAGAGAGAGAGAGAGAGAGATGATAGATAGATAGATAGATAGATAGATAGATAGATAGATAGATAGATAGATAGATAGATAGATAGATAGATAGATAGATAGATAGATAGATAGATAGATAGATAGATAGGTATCCTACAAGAAGTCTTAGAAGAAGACAGAGAGAGAGTATCAGGTTCCAGAGATGGAGAATTACTGCTCAGTATTTTATTCCATGTCTGCAGGTAAGAAATGGAAGACATGGGCAGGCTGAATTTCAGGGGAAATAATTCTCCTTTCATATTCGGAAAACAGGCAATATTTTAAAATACTGTTTACAAATCTTGATAAAGTCCCTTTTTAATATCCTTCCACAGATGTACATCAGCACTAAAGACAGCAAAGCCATTTCGTTTGTAAAATATAAATGAAATGCGAAGCTTGCTGGGAAGCCAGACCCAACAGAGATCACTATTTTTTTAAAAAATGGTTCTGTTTAAACCCACATCATCAATCCAGGAAGTGTGAATGGATGCCCTAATTTATACAGAATATCCTTATTAATAAATGCTTCACATACCGAGGCCACTCAGAATTATCTCCAACCACAGTATGGGTGGCATATAAATTTAAGAATAACAATAAATGAAATTTAAAGTGACTTCCAGAGAGGTTCAGATCCACCATTTGAATGCCCCCACATTATGAGAAATCACCTGACTCTGGGGGAATAAGTCAATCTATAGCAATAGCCCTTAGACTTATATACCACTTCACAGTGTTTACAGCCCTCTCTAAGCGGTTTACCAAGTCAGCCTATTGCTTCCAAGAATCTGGGTCCTCATTTTACTGACCTCAGAAGGATGGAAGTCTGGGTTAATAGCAATAGCACTTAGACTTAGATACTGCTTCACAGTGCTTTACAGCCCTCTCTAAGCGCTTTGCAGAGTCAGCATCTTTCCCCCAACAATCTGGGTCTCCTCATTTTACCAACCTTGGAAGGCTGAGTCAACCTTGAGCCGGTCAGGATCGAATTGCAGGCTGTAGCCAGGATTAGCCTGCAATACTGCCTTCTAACCACTGCATCAGGGAAGGAGAGAGGGAAGAGCAATAGCCCTTAGACTTAACCGTATTTTTTCGGAGTATAAGACGCATCGGAATATAAGACGCACCTTAGTTTTTGGGGAGGAAAATAGGGGAAAACAATCCGCCTACCAGGTATTCATCTGGCTAGCGTCCTTAGTCTGGTCAGCTTCAGCACATTATTTTATCCCCTGGTTAGAACTTAAAAAAACCTTCTTCGGAGAGAGTAACAATGAAAGAGTCTGCAAGCCAGTAAGAGCTGGGAAGATCATTAGCACCTAATTAGGGCTAGAAAAAAACTTATTCGGAGCAAGTAGAGCAATTAAAAAAACCCTGAAAAGACTTAGGGCTGGAAAAACATTCTTCGGAGAGAGTAACAATGAAAGAGCCTGCAAGGTAAGAGCTGGGAAGATCGTTAGCACCTAGTTAGGGCTGGGGAAAAAGCTCCGAAAAAGCTACATTCAGAGTATAAGACGCACCCAAATTTTCAGCCACTTTTAGGGAGGAAAAAGGTGCGTCTTATACTCCAAAAAATACGGTATATACCGCTTTACAGTGCTTTACAGCCCTCTCTAAGCGGTTTACAGAGTTCAGCATATTGCCCCCAACAATCTGGGTCCTCATTTTACCAACCTCGGAAGGACGAGTCACCTTTGAGCCGGTGAGAATCAAACTGCTGTCAGTCGGGCAGAGTTAGCCTGCAATGCTGCCTTCTAACCACTGCTCCACCACGGCTCTAGAATTATTTAATAGAGCCAAAATATTTCATGCAAGCAAACACGTGGAAATGGTTTTTTTTTTTAATGCATGGACAAACTGTACAAGAAGCCTGAATTTATTTAAGCCACAGCTCTTTTACATGTGTGGGTGTATTCAGGGGGCTTTATTTTACCAGGGCAGGGCAGCAATTATAAATGGCAGGAAGCCCTTTAATTAATTGTGACTTATATCTCCAACCAAGTAATGATTCAGAGGCAGGTTGTGTCAAGGGAGGGACATCTGAAGGGTTGGTCTCTGCTTGAAAGCATGGAAACGAAAGGTGAAGAGATGCAGGTTTTTCTGCAAGAGCTGCGTTGGTTTTGTTCTTGGCAGTTTTCCCCCTGCATGTTTTCCTCCATTTTGTTCAAAAACCCGCAGCGCCAATGGTGTCGCAGTAGACTTACCTGGACCGTGCATTCACTCCTCCACGAGGCACTCCTGGGTGATTTAAGCCTCATTCACCGTCCCATCCACACTTAAAACTTGGAAAGCACCATTGCCTGATAAAATCAATGGCCTTTTTTTTATTTTATCAGCAAGCCCTGCTAAGAGAAGCATTCATAACGTGACATGGCTTAAACGCACATCTTGCAATTGTCACACGCACAAACACACACAGGCTATTTTAATTAGCACAGCTAGCGACAAGGAAAGCTGTTGAGCGCGCAGCTAACGGTACTTGCATGCTAACCTCCCTTCTGTCTCCATCGCTTGGTTCCAGCACAGCGTCGGAAAACGTCTGCGTAAGCAGAAAAACATTTCCATGGTAATGGTACCCAACGTGGAAGAGGCAGGGAGCTGCATCAACTTAGAAATAATTAGAATAAGAAATAATTAGCAAGGCAAGACTCACGTGACAGCAATCAGCGAGAACATTTAACTTAGTTTAGAAACTACATCTCAGAAGCATTGTTTCCCGCCTTTCCGATTTATGCCCCAATTAATCTTCCCCTCTATTGTGTAATACTTAAATTTCCTTTAACCGTGAATCTCTGCTTGGCGTTGGAGGTAGCTGGGTTAACCTGCTTTCTGCTTTGTTCACCCAGAGTTAGGGCAGAGTTCAGCTCTTTGAATTTTTGCCATACAAAATATAACTAAGCTCAGTCTTTAGCTTAATAGGAGGTGGTGAGAACAATTCTTCATGAGAGCCAGAAAAAGAGAGACCGTAGATTAGGGACTGCCATGTTGCACGCCTGTAAACCCAAACTAAATCTCTGTTCTGTTGCCTTTTGCTGCCTTAGTTCTTAGTAACCAGGATCTAATGGTCGCTACCACATGCCAGCTTGCTCTGTCCTGAGTGGGGCTCTGTTTTTTCAAAGTCTTGTTTGAGTTCTTTCTGTAGCTCTATTCGTAGCTCCAGCTCAAGAGACCAGGTGCTCCTTCAGGATATCTCCCTGGTCATGCCTAACATCTGGATGTCTCCAGTAGAAGGGAATGTTGGTAGCTCGGGATCCTTCGTGGTCTCTGAGCGTGGTGGTTTTCCTGTGGGTGTTTCATGACCTAACTAGGTAACGTCATCAGTGCTAGAAGGGGATGGGGTTTGCAGAGTGGAGGAGGAGGTCTGTAGGGTTCTTGGTGCTTGGTGGTTTCCTTGCAGACGTTTCATTAGCCAACTAGATAACTTCATCAGCGCTAGGAGGGGGTGGGATTTGTTCTCTGTTTGGTCTCATTCCCACTCCCTGTTAACCTTTTCTCAATTTATGGCAGCCTCATCTTTGCTATTTTGTCTCAGTCCTTTGTTCTTTATCATTTCCTTTGTTAGCTCATGAAAAGCCGGTCTTTGAAAATCCCCGCTGCTTGATGTTTTTAGAGCAGTCACAGCACTTCGTATTCTTTTCTTTTTTTTAAAAAAAAAAGAAACTTTTGTTCTGCCTCTTACACATTTTTAAGATGTTCTTCCAAACGATCTTTAAAAGGCCATGTAGATTTGGGGAGGGGGGGTTGTTTTGTTTTTTTAAGTTGCCTGATTTTCAGATGAGGTAATGCAGCTTGGCGTAAGAAATGGTTGGTCTCCCAACGTCTTAAGTTAAATGACATTCTCTTCTCTTTTCCTCCTCCACCACCACCAGCAAAACAGAAATTAGAAGACCGGTTGGCAGCTGCAGCAAGAGAAAAACTAGCCCAGGCTTCCAAAGAATCGAAAGAGAAACAGCTCCAGGCTGAACGAAAAAGAAAAGCCGCCCTCTTCTTGCAGAATCTGAAGAATCCACTGACAGACATGGAAGTTGAAAAAATGGAGGAAAGTGCCTTTAACATAGAGGTGAGCAAAAGAGAGGGGGCAAAGAGATGCTGCCACGGGAAGCGTCAGATAAGAGACTGCATAACCCAGAGCTGCATAACAGATGGAGAAAGATGCTCAGAAAGGACCCTCCCTAGTTTCTCAAGCTGTAAAGGAGGTAGCTGTAATGGTGTGTGGGAAAGACCTCGGGAGATGGAGGGAAGGGATGCTGTCTATGGAACAGTCAGATAAGAGACCACATCATAGCCCAGAGCTGGACAATCGGTGGAGAAAGAGAAGGCACCCTCCCTAGTTTCTTGGGCTGTAAAGGAGAGGCTGTAATGGCATGTGAGAAAGACCTTTGGAGACAGGGAGAAGAGATGCTGCTTAGGGAACAGTCAGATAAGAGACAGCATAGCCCAGAGCTGCATAAAGGGCGAAGAAAGAGGCTCAGAAGGGACCCTCTAGTTTCTTATCCTTTAAAGGAGATGGCTGCTGTGGTGTATGAGAAAGACACTGAGAAACAGGACAGAGAGAAGCCGTTTAGGGAATATTCAGATAAGAGACAGCATACCCACAGCTGCATTATGAGTGGAGAAGGAGGCTCAGAAGGGATCCTCCCTAGTTTCTCATCCTGTAAAGGAGATAGCTGTAATGGTATGTGGGAAAGACCTTGGGAGACAAAGCAGAAGTCACATGATTATTTAGGGAGCAGTCAGGATAAGAGAAGGCATGGCCCCCAGCTGCATAATAGGTGAAGAAAGAAACTCAGAAGGGACCCTCCCTAGTTTCTCAGGTTGTAAAGGAGACAGTGGGAGATTTGTACTTTCAGACTTGCACAATTCTATTAATGTAGCTTTACAATAAAGTAGAATTACTTCCTCTGGTCATCTTTCCCGTCTAGTCTACCTAGTAAGGCCGGCAAAATTGCCAAGAGGCTGTTTTGAGGGCAGGCAAGGGGAGAGCTATCAATACTGCTGAAAACATTAACGTTGACTGAAATTGAGTAAGGAGTACCCTTTTAAGGAAAGGAAGAAAAAAATTATCTACAATGAACCACACGTTGGTCTTTAGGGATATAAGGAATTGTGATAAATGGACTCGGGCCAATCTTCCTGATATCTCCAAAGTGAGGCAAATCATTCATGTTTAAAGGGCATTTTTTTCTATTTATTAAACTATTGGGGGGGGATGCTAAGATTTGCATTTCTAATAAAAGCATACATTATTTGCCTTTCCCAAACACGTCCGTGAACCGGAGTATAATTATCCCTCCAGATAACAACGTATTTTTCAAGGAGCAGCATTGTGTTGGGGGAAGCACCACCCCAAGACGTGTCCAAAACGCTCACGTATTGGAAGAAACCACTTGCAGTAATGGAGCATATTAGGATAAATCCATAGACACATAAACAAATGTGTTTATGCCAGATGAAATGAAGAATTATTTCCTCCCCTCCTTCCAGGGTTATTAAGATTTACTTAAGACTTGGTATGGTTGTGATAATTGAAAACCAGGGTGGATAAAAATAGATGATTTTTTTTTTAAAAAATTATTTTTTATTATTTTTTTATCAATTTTATTTTAATAAAATGCTTTTGGAGTAAAAATCTATCTAAAATAGTTTTATATTTAAGATACATTAATAATTTAGTTTATTCAGCATGAAATGGAGCCTAGTTACGTAGCATGAGGCTGTATATTCTGCAATATTGGGACTATGAGGTGAGTCAACAGCAGGTCAGAGGAGGAGCCGCTGCGGGACAGAGATGACAGTTGCTCTTTAAAAATTATGATTTAAATCGAGTTGATTTAAATCAAGCCTTTTTACTGGTGATTTAAATCGTGATTTAAATCGTGATTTAAATCGACTTGATTTAAATCAAATCCAGCCTGTTGAAAACAGTTGCAAACATCCTTCCGTTAAAAACTTTGAAACTTCGGCCGAGTTCTCCGCTTCTTCTCCAGTCCTGGAGTTTTTTAAGATTTGGAATTTTCTTTTTTCAGTCGAGGTCAGGCATTTCAGGCAACATTGCATGCTAAAAGCAAAGCAAACGGTGGGACTGATACTATTTTTGAACAAGTATGAAGGTGTTTCTAGCCCTCAGCATGTATCGGGCAAGAAACTGCTTGAAAACCAGAGGCAAGAAACTCACTTTGATGAATAACTGCATTGCCCTTAATTCCGTCGAGGTGCTGCATTAGAACCGATAGAAGCTTTTGTTTTATTAATTACTGCTTTCCTTCCTCTTGCTTGTTTAGAAAGGGGTGGATCTGGGGTCTGAAGCAAAGAAAAAAAAACCCCAAAGCTCTGAGGGGACGTAGTGTTGCCAGGAGCAACCTAAGAACTACGGTTCTGAAAATAATTGTCCCCGGAAACTTGGGGACTTGCTAGCGCTAATGGCTCCTGAAAAGAAGTTTGGGAGGCCTCAAAACCAAGGCAGAGAGAACTCAAATTAAATTCCTAAGGAACAAAAGCGTATTGTGCTTGATCTTTGGCACCCGAGAGCTGGCAGCAGCTGTCCGAACGTTCTCGTTAGGCAAAAATAAAAAATAGTCTGTCTTGAGAAAATAAGATTACTTTTTTCCCCTCTCCCTCTAAGGGATGATCAGTCATAGCCGAAACCCCCAAGGAGCAGGTGGTACTTTGGCTCTTCCGATCTATTTATTTAATCTTCCCTGCCTGCGGTTGGGAGGCTGGCAGAGAAGTTGGCATTTTGCAGAGTGCCCACTCCTCCGTGCCTATAACGGGAAAGCTTCGGAAGTATGTGGGAGAGACCCTGGTAGGCACAGATTCTCCTAGTCGAAGCTGGGAGGTGGTTGGTTTCCAAGTTACTGTAACCAAGTGGAGCAGTAAGTACTTTTTCTCCTTTATCTTAGATCGGTCTTTCTCAACCTCTATAACGTTTAAGATGGGGGGACTTCAACTCCCAGAATTCCCCGGCCAACAACTTGAAGTTGAGTTGGAAGTCCACCCATCTTACATCCAAACAAGTCCAACCATAAGTACCTCTCTCCTTATCTTAGATCAGTGTTTCTCAACCTTGGTAACTTTTAAGATGGATAGACCTTAACTCCCAGAATTCTCCAGCCAGCAAGCTGAAGTTGAAGTCAAGTTAGTCCACCCATCTTATGTCAAACCAAGTGGAACAATAAGTACTTCTCTCCTTATCTTAGATCAGTGTTTTTCAACCTTGGCAACTTTTAAGACGGGTGGACTTCCATCTTACGTCCAACCATAAGTATCTCTCTCCTTATCTTAATTCAGTGTTTCTCAACCTTGGCAAGGTTTTTAAGACGGGTGTCAGCATTCCAATAAACACCCCCAACGAAATAAAACTCCGAGGCTAGAAGTTCCTCAAAGTTCCAATTTATTAGAGATGTCATGTTGGCAACATCTGGGAAAACCCAATTCTGAAAGCTTCCGGGTTTTCTCCACCCGAACGAAAGTTCAAGTCCCTGCCCAGCATCCACATGTCCATCACACGATCCAATCAGGCGCCATCCAAAACTGAAGATGCCTCCCAGTCACTTCATCGCAGCTGCTGTGCACAGGGGCCTTGACTTTCTGGAAAGAAAGTTATTTAGACTACTATATATCACCTACTCCATATAATTCCCCCTCCCATTTCCCCACAGTAGAAAATGTGGCAGGCCTGAATACAAAAAGGTAAAAGATAACTTCCAGGCCTGACAGGCTTCCCCCTCTCAGGAAAGGAACAAATCCTGGAATGAAATAAAAGTAAGGGGTTAATACGGGTGGACTTCAGTTCCCCAGCCTCCTAGCTGAGGTTGTCGTTGAGTTGAAGTCCACCCGTCTTAAAAGTTGCAGAGGGTGAGAAATCCTGCTTTATATCATGTGCCCAGTGAACATTTACAGACCCAACACAAGATATAGAACATTTCTGACCCTAGTTAAATTTTACCAAGCCTTAATTCCAACATCTCTCAAGATTAAGGCCAACATCCTTCCAAAAGATACTCCCTTTTAAAGCAACTTTTCCCTTGGATGTGTTAACATCCCAACTCCAAGCAACCCTAGGCAGCATCAGTGTTGGAATCCAAGAATGACTTACATTGGGCTAAGATGCCTCAGAAAGATTAGCCGATATTTCTAGTTTTCCTGAAAGAGTGTCATGAGGATCATGGGGTTTGTTTCCTATCCCAAAAGAATCATCTAATCTCTGGGCATTTTGATCATTGCATCTTCCTTTTGCAAGCCAACGAAACCATAATTCAACTCACTCTTTGAAAATTTAGCTTGTCCAGAATATTTTTGTGCGAATGTTCCCAATGGCAAATCCTTGGGACTGGTTTCCTGTGGGTTCTTGAGCCAAAGGCACGAGATCCGTGACCTTGCACGTAAAACAGCGAGATCGTGTGAAAGGCAGAACCATTCACCTTGGATACCATCTGGAAAGGCAGCTTAGAAAATCATTTAGATCTTGATTACACTCTGGATGTAACTACAAGCTTTAAACTGCAGGCATGTTTTGTGTTGATAAGGAAAAAAAGTCCTTTCTCTTAAGTCTTTAAACTTAATTGCTCTGCAAGCTTTGGCAAAGATTCCCATAAAACTGTTGGATGGGTTATCAGGTTTGAATTGCGGCTGCAAAGCTGGCGCTGAGATCTTCTAGCATCTAATTCTGCAAGATTGGTTTCAGCCTTTCGACAGTTTCTTAGATCATTGACCAAAAACTTGATAATCACAAGAATCACTGTTGTAGCAAGAGCTAACCAAGCCGGTGGTTTATTCAGCAATATGTAATTAAGCAGAACATGGCCTGACCCTGATATCCGAATCCTATCATTATATGTGTACACTGTACAGTAATTTTGGACGCATCATTTTCTGGTTCTCAATTTCAGGGACTGTGTTCACAGCTCTGAGCTTCCGTATTATCTTGTTCTTTCTCTCGTTCTGATTTTATTTGATTCTTGAGGGGTTTCCCCACCCCCCACCCCTCTTGTTCTTTCATGGTGCAAAATACAGCTGCGCGAACTGTGGTGGGTGTGCCTAGGTACACCCACGTAACACCTAGCCTCCGCCAGCTGCATTGGCTGCCCATTAGTCTCCGGATCCAATTCAAGGTGTTGGTCGTTACCTTTAAAGCCCTACATGGCTCAGGGCCAGGCTACCTTCGGGACTGCATCCTGCCGCATACCTCCTTACGACCGGTTAGGTCCCACAGAGTTGGTCTCCTCCAGGTCCCATCGACCAAACAATGCCGTTGGCGGGGCCTAGGGGGAGAGCCTTCTCTGTGGGAGCTCCCTCCCTGTGGAACCAACTCCCTCCGGAGATCAGGGCCATCCCCACCCTGCTGGCCTTCCGTAAAGCAATAAAAACTTGGCTCTTCCGGCAGGCGGGGTGAAAGTGAGACCGAGCAGATTATACTTGGGTCCCCCCCCCCTTGTTATGAATGTTGGAGATTTTTTAATTTTTATATCTTTTTAACTGTTATATGTTTTTATTTGTAATGGATTTGACATGCTGTGAGCCGCCCAGAGTCCCCCGGGAATTGGGCGGCATACAAATCTATTAAATTAAATTAAAATGTTTGGGCCATTGTTTTGCTCTTGGTCCAGAGGTCTTTTTGTGGTGTGAAACTTCCAACACATCTTTGGATAATGACATCCTGAGCAGACTCAGTAGAAGGATCATAAATTCTCCCATCACCAGGGGAGAATAAACATTATCTTAGCAAGAATGTGAGGGCGGCTGGGAGGATCTATATTACAACTGTCTGTTTCCCAGTAATGAAGACAGAGCTATATCTTAAAACCTGGATGGTTTTTTGTTTTTTTGTTCTGGGACGGAAAATCCGATTCAATTAAAATTTCCATCACCTCTTTGTAAGCTCGTGAAAGCACATCAGCTTAAGGATTGAAGTATAAGTCAGCGGCCAGTGACTTAAATCTAAGACTTTGTGTACGCAGAATAGCAGCGAGAGCATCTTGGTGTATAAGTTTGATTTATTTATTCTTTTTGGATCCAGGCAGACAATGTGCCTTAGGTATATTTTTGAGTAAAGTGCTTAAACCCCAAAAAGATTAATATTCTTAGCTTAGTTCTGTGAGTCCATGGATGGTTTGAATTAGCAATTCAGAGCTAGCTTCCGAACTAGGAATGAAGTTCCTTCAGGTGGTTGTTGAGAGAGATTCCTATACTCTCCATGAATCGAGGCTTCAAGGGGGAAAAAATGTGGTGCTTCTGCTAAAAATAACTGGAATTGTATGTAAATGAGGCTTCTTTGTTTTAAATCTCCTCTAATAGCTTTTGTGTTTTTAATAGCACTCTTTGTGGTTATTAACAAGCCCATGGAAATGCAGATTTCAAAAGACAATGAATATCTTTAATTGCTCCCAAGCAACAATTCTTGTAATTTAAGGCGGTTGGTGTGAATGACATATTCAATTGTATATTATTAGCCCACTAACAAATTTCAAGGGTCCCTATCACCATCACCCATCCCGCCCGCCCTTCCTTCCCTCTTCGTTTCGTCTAAATAAGTATTTTGAGAGCTTGTTCTTTGAGTGGAACAATCTTCAAGTTTGATTGTTTTGTTACGGTTGGTTGTCCAGATGACGCATGGTGCATCTGATGTGGTTGAGAATTGGAACATGCACCTTGTTGACAATTTAGATGAATTTACGACAGTGAAAGAGCCTAACCCACTTTCTTTTGGGAGTTGGGCCCGGATCTGAAACTGGAGAAGACACACTTCTTTGGCAAAGATGGCAAAATGGTATTTGCAGCGGTTGCTATTTAGAATGACATTTCAAGTAGAGCGAGACGTGTGATCCTGTATGGCCGTCAAGTTCTCCTTCAAGGTGGAATCTTTGAAGCCTTGTCCTGTCCTAAGATAGGTGGACCTTGTCACAATGTGAATAATTGCCAGTTGTGCATCTCTACTATTTCTAGGTTTACTGTAATTTCTAATCAAGCAGACATATGATATGTTTTACTACGCATGCATGCATTCCAGGAGTTTTGTCTCCTCCTACTTTCCTTCTCCTTCGATGCCTCGCCCGAGGCAGACGTGAAATCCTTAGCTGAGAAGATGTAGCTTATTAAAGGTTTATTCTTTTGTTACTTTTGTACTAAAATAAATATTTTGTTAATTAGAATTGAATCTCGGTTTTATTTTCTAAGTACGAATGACTTCAGGGAAGCAAGATCCTAAATCGCCTCTTGATAGGAAAATTCCTATCTGTCAGACCTGGACTTAACTCGCTCGTCTTCAAGCTCTTGGGAGATGGGACAACCTCAGCATAGACAATCTTGTGTGGGTGTCTTCTCCACATAACAGCTTCTGATGAGAAGAGGCAGGGTAGAAGGAGAACAAGATAAATGAGGTTGTCTTAGGGAGGCTGTCAGGTTTCCAAATAACATCCAACCATAAATCAGAGTCCAACGCAAAGTATTCCTCAAAGTTCCAATTTATTGGTAGAGTCGTGTTGACACTTCTGGGAGAAACCCGAATCTGAAGTCCCCGGGGCTTCTCCACCCAGTTGAAAGTTCAAACCCTTGTTCTCACACTCCCAAGTCCCATCACCTTGCCCACTCATCTCCTGCCAACGTGGACGGTTCCTCCCAGCAGCTTCCGGGCAGGTGCTGGACAAAGGATGACCTTGAGAATCTGGAAGGAATGTGTTATGACTACATCTACATCCCTCATGCAACCACCCCTCCCAAATTCCCATAATACGAATACGTTCTAAGAATAAAGGTGGCAAGCCGAGACTTTCTCCAAACGGTGGCTCCGGCTTGACAGGGGCTTTTCTAGACACCTTAAAACCTAAAATATTTTCTAGACACCTTAAAACCTAAAAACAATAGCTTTGGAATACATTTGTAGAAAAATAAATGTTCATCAGTCATGTGCAGTAGCTTGTGAATAGCTATGGCAGCGGTGGCGAACCTTTTTCTCTCGGCGTGCCAAAAATAGGCGTGCGCACACCCACCAGCGCTCCCGCGTGCCACTACCCAAAATGCAATGCGCACCCCCCCCTGCGCATGCGCACCCACACCTACATGCACGCGCCTGCACCACGCACGCGCCCGCACCGCGCATGCGCACATCTACTGCGCACGTGTAACCGCCTCCTCCTGCTCCAAGCCTCGCACTCCGGGCACAAGCCGGAACGTGAGGCTGACAGCAGAAGGAGGAGGGAGCGGTTACGCGAGCCGCCCAGCCTGCGAAACCGCCCCCTTCTCCTGCTCCAAGCCTCGCACTCCGGGCACCAGCCGGAACACGATGCTGGCAGGAGAAGGAGAAGGGGGCGGTTTCGCAGGCTGGGCGGCTCGCGTAACCGCTCCCTCCTCCTTCTCCTGCCAGCATCACGTTCCGGCTGGTGCCCGGAGTGCGAGGCTTGGAGCAGGAGAAGGGAGCGGTTACGCGAGCCGCCCAGCCTGCGAAACCGCCCCCTTCTCCTGCTCCAAGCCTCGCACTCCGGGCACCAGCCGGAACGCGATGCTGGCAGGAGAAGGAGAAGGGGGCGGTTTCGCAGGCTGGGCGGCTCGCGTAACCGCTCCCTCCTCCTTCTCCTGCCAGCATCACGTTCCGGCTGGTGCCCGGAGTGCGAGGCTTGGAGCAGGAGAAGGGAGCGGTTATGCGAGCCGCCCAGCCTGCGAAACCGCCCCCTTCTCCTGCTCCAAGCCTCGCACTCCGGGCACCAGCCGGAACGTGATGCTGGCAGGAGAAGGAGGAGGGAGCGGTTATGCGAGCCGCCCAGCCTGCGAAACCGCCCCCTTCTCCTTCTCCTGCCAGCATCGCGTTCCGGCTGGTGCCCGGAGTGCGAGGCTTGGAGCAGGAGAAGGGGGCGGTTTCGCAGGCTGGGCGGCTCGCGTAACCGCTCCCTTCTCCTGCTCCAAGCCTCGCACTCCGGGCACCAGCCGGAACGCGATGCTGGCAGGAGAAGGAGAAGGGGGCGGTTACGCGAGCCGCCCAGCCTGCGAAACCGCCCCCTTCTCCTGCTCCAAGCCTCGCACTCCGGGCACCAGCCGGAACGTGATGCTGGCAGGAGAAGGAGGAGGGAGCGGTTACGCGAGCCGCCCAGCCTGCGAAACCGCCCCCTTCTCCTTCTCCTGCCAGCATCGCGTTCCGGCTGGTGCCCGGAGTGCGAGGCTTGGAGCAGGAGAAGGGAGCGGTTACGCGAGCCGCCCAGCCTGCGAAACCGCCCCTCCTCCTTCTGCTTCGGGTAGCTCTAGCAGCTCTGCGCATGCGCGCCAGAAACCCGGAAGTAGAATTTGCCGGACCCGTGGCGTGCCAGCCGAAATGGCTCCGCGTGCCACCTGTGGCACGCCTGCCATAGGTTCGCCACCACGGAGCTATGGGGATGACATTTCATATATCTAAAATATATTATGGAGTTTTTATTTTGAGACTAGGATAGAAAATAGAATAGAGTAGAACAGAGTGGAGTAGAAATAAGAATAGAAAAGAACAGAGCAGAATAGAATAGAGTAGAAATTAGAATAGAAGAATAGAATAGAATAGAATAGAATAGAATAGAATAGAATAGAATAGAATAGAATAGAATAGAATAGAATAGAATAGAATAGAATAGAATAGAAAAAAAGAAAAGAAAAGAAAAGAAAAGAAAATAGAGTACTTTATTGTCACTTTGAATGTACATTAATTGGCATACATTAAAATGAAATTACATTGCATACAGCTCTCAAAGGTTCTCCACCTGTAATATAAACATAAAAATGAGACTAAATAAATAAATAAATAAATAAATAAATAAATAAATAAATAAATAAATAAATAAATAAATAAATATGCATGTACCAAGAGAAACAAATCTTGCAAGTTTACCAGACGGACCTAGCGTGTTGTGTGAACCATGCCATGATACAGACGTTGATAGAATCATAGGGCTGGAAGGGACCTCTGGTGGTCTTCTAGTCCAACCCCGTATGTTGTGGAAGACCCAGTTAGTGTGCAGAAATCCCCATCAGCAACTGCCATCATGCTGGGGCTTTAAAAAAAAATACGCAAAATATTCCCTGAAGTGAATAGAATAGAATCGAATTCTTTATTGGCCAAGTGGAATTTGTCTTTGGTGCATATGCTCTCAGTGTACATAAAAGAAAAGATACATTTGTCAAGAATGGTTGTCATAGGGTTCAAGTAAGCAATCAGGAAACAATCAATATGAATATAAATCGTAAGGATACAAGCAACAAGTTACAGTCATAAGTGGGAGGAGATGGGTGATAGGAACGATGAGAAGACTAATAGTAATAGTAATGCAGCCATAGTGAATAGTTTGACAGTAGTGAGGGAATTATTTGTTTAGCAGAGTGATGGCGTTGGGGAAAAAACTGTTCTTGTGTCTAGTTGTGTTGGTGTGCACTGTGCAGTGCTCTATAGCGACGTTTTGAGGGTAGGAGTTGAAGCAATTTATGTCCAGGGTGCGAGGGGTCTCTAGATATTTTCACAGCCCACTTTTTGACTCGTGCAGTATACAGGTCCTCAATGGAAGGCAGGTTGGCAGTAATCATTTTTTCTGCAGTTCTGATTATCCTCTGAAGTCTGTGTCTGTCTTGTTGGGTTGCAGAACCGAACCAGACAGTTATGGAGGTGCAGATGACAGACTCAATGATTCCTCTGTAGAACTGAATCAGCAGCTCCTTGAGAAGTTTGAGCTTCCTGAGTTGGCGCAGAAAGAACATTCTTTGTTGTGCTTTTTTGATGACGTTTTCGATGTTAGATGACCATTTTAGGTCTTGTGGTTGGCTTTTTATTCTTTACCATCGTATTTGTTATCCTTACCTCGTGACGATGGTATAAATTCATTATACGCCACTCACTTCAAAAGACTACCTGTTTTGCCAAATGGCCGCATGGCGGGAACGGATTCCTGCTCTCCAACCAAGGTTTTCGAACCAGGCTGCGACATTTGTCATCTTTAGAAGTGCGGCTCTTCTTACCCGCCGAAGTTTATATCCTTTGAAACTTTTGGATTCCGCACCTGTCCACCTCCTTCCTTTGCGTTTTCTAATATGGTAATGGGCTGTCACAGTAACCCTGATTTGCTACAGGTTTATAAATGTTAGTAAGCACTTATCCAGCTTTGCATCCCAGGGTTTAGCTGGCAGTTTCCATTTGCTGTATATCAACCAAGCTGGTCAATACCTCGACCCCGGTAAATGGTTTCTGCGCCTAATAGAAGTTGGAAGGGTGCCTGCATTCCTTCATAAACCAGGGATAATTGACATTCAGAGGGAGAGAATTGATTACATAAAATGCCTGTAAGAACTCAAAAGAGCAGCTCAAATGCCTCTTAGCAAGCATTAACTCCGAGGGCTCCAGGTTGAAGGATGGGCCAGCTAATCGCCCCTTGCTTTATTTCATCCCGTTCCTGGTTTATGCTTTTCATTATCCTTCCTAAGATAACTTTCCATTTATCTTTGTTGCTAAATCTTGACTGACAGCTAGAGGCAGATCCTCTTTCCTCAAGGGAGAAAGGATGTTTTTTTTCCCTTGATGATATCTTTTGCAGCATCTTCGGCTTGGGCCGCGTTCCTTTTTGTAATGCGTGCGGTTTGTACGTTTTGTGTCCATCATCACTTTTAAATGTGTGTGTGTGTGTGTGTGTGTGATTGACACGATTCATCCCCTGCGCGTGCATTGATATTTGTTTACATTTTTGAACCGCCCATCTGCCTCCGAGAATTACAATTACAATTGCTATTAAAATACAAAAACAGCATATGAGAATTACCACATTTTTCGGACTATAAGACACACCTAGATTTAGAGGAAGAAAAAAAGAAGAAAAATAGTTTTTGGACTCCGCGTGTCGCGTTTTCGGCCTCCCCGGCCCCCAGAAGCACTTTGCAGGCCAAAAACAGGCCCATTTTTGGCCTCCCGAACCTTCCGCGCATCCCGTTTTTGCCAAAAACGCGCCCATCTTTGGCCTGCAGAATGCTTCTGGGGACCGGGGAGGGCGAAAATGCGACGCATGGAGGGTTTGGGAGCCCAAAAACAGGCCCCTATTTGGTCTATAAGACGCGCTGAAATTTTAACCCATTTGGGGTGGGGAGAAGTGCGTCTTATACTCCGAAAAATACGGTAAATTAAAAACTGAAAAATTTAGGATTGGAAAGGAGACCAGGATGCTCGACCGTATTAAAATTAGTTTCAACGACAAAGGGAGGTTCTCTTAGGACCCCACGGCTGTGTGCTCCCCGCACAAGGTCAATTGATACACAAGATAGTCCTTGACTTATGACTGGTTGCTTAGTGACTTCAAAGTTGCGACGGACCCCAAAAACAGGACTTGCAACCTAGATTTAGAAGTTCTGACGTCTACAGGGCTGCGATCCTGGGGCCAAATTTTGGACACCTGGCACACCTGTCCACACTTACGACCACTTGCAGCGTCCTGCAGTCACATGATGTTTTGCAAAGTGTTTTTTTCCAGAAACCGGCACCTCCTTCCGTTTTCCAGCAAAACAAGAAAACACGCCCCATAGAGGACAATGGATTCACTTAACAGAACTGCAGCATTCGTGTAACAAACCACTGCCCCAAAGGTCGCAAAATCGAATTTCGTCAGGTGGTGTTACAACTCTCGTGACAACTCTGGTGACTCAGCGACCGAAATTTGCGGGTTCAAGTCGCGGTCGTAAGTCGAGGACTACCTGAAGAGAGACTCACACTCCCTTCTCCCCTGTCCATCTCTTCTCCCTGCTGTGCTCCGGCTTTTTTTTCAGATGTAGAACATCAAAGGGTGCTCAAGAAATGCCCTTCACCGATCTGTGGGGAAAAAAATGAAGAGAGGAAAACATGCCTTATCAGATTTTGCAGCGATTAAATGCTTCTTGAAGGAAAGCGACATTGTTTGCGCTTGAATGGCGGTGCCGAGTTCTGCCTTGCCTTCAAACAAAGTATTGATTCCCTCGACACACGGCTGATAAAAACATTTTGTGTGCTTCAGCTTTTGACATTTTAAGGACTCCTCGCCTGAAACTCCTTTTATTTCCAAAACACGTTCCGATGGCTTTATTTTTTATTACTATTATTATACAATTGTATCACAGCAAACCCCACTCCCTTCTAGCACTGATCATGTTCCCTAGTAAGGTCATGAAACGTCTGAAAGAAAGCAACCAAACTCAGCACCAAGGACCCCACAATCCCCCTCCTCCACTCTGCAAACCCCACTCCCTTCTAGCACTGATCATGTTCCCTAGTAGGGTCATGAAACATCTGAAAGAAAGCAACCAAGTTCAGACAGCACCAAGAACCCAACAGTCCTCCCCGTCCCCCTCCTCCTCCTCCTCTCCAAAAACCCAACTCCCTTCTAGCACTGATGATGTTCCCTAGTAGGGTCATGAAACGTCTGAAAGAAAGCAACCAAACTCAGAGAGCACCAAGGACCCCACAATCCTCCTCCTCCACTCTGCAAACCCCACTCCCTTCTAGCACTGATCATGTTCCCTAGTAGGGTCATGAAACGTCTGAAAGAAAAACCACCAAGCTCCGAGAGCACCAAGGACCCCACAGTTCAACCCTGAGCTACAAGCATTCGCTCCCATCGATTCCTCTTAATTGCTCAGCGTAATCCACTCCTCAAATCCCTGCTCTTTTCG
The DNA here is from genome assembly GCA_023053685.1 of Diadophis punctatus similis. NCBI lineage: Eukaryota > Metazoa > Chordata > Lepidosauria > Squamata > Dipsadidae > Diadophis > Diadophis punctatus. Next base: position 709,384 of record JALIGW010000073.1, on the reverse strand, counting down.
ATTAGTGCAGAGCATTGCCTGGAATATTAAAAAAAACCGGGCACTTTCTCTGAAGATCAAATTAAGAAGCTCTTTGCCAGAACAACCAAAAACGGTACGTTTCTAAAATCACCACCCCGCAAAAATGAGTGCTTTACAACTCCCAGCATTTTTTTGACAGTATCTTATAACCAGACAATCTCGAGCCCCATAACTTACCGTATTTTTGGAGTATAAGACACATCTTTTTCCTCCCTAAAAGTGGCTGAAAATTTGGGTGCGTCTTATACTTCGAATGTAGCTTTTTTTTCCAGCCCTAACTAGGTGCTAACAGATCTTCCCAGCTCTTACCTTGCAGGCTTTTTCATTGTTACTCTCTCCAAAGAATGTTTTTCCAGCCCTAAGTCTTTGCAGGGTTTTTTTCATTGCTCTACTTGCTCCGAATAAGTTTTTTTCTAGCCCTAACCAGATGCTAATGATCTTCCCAGCTCTTACTGGCTTGCAGGCTCTTTCATTGTTACTCTCTCCGAAGAAGGTTTTTTTAAGTCCTAACCAGGGGATAAAATAATGTGCTGAAGCTGACCAGACTAAGGATGCTAGCCAGATGAATACCTGGTAGGAAGATTTTTTCCTATTTTCCTCCCCAAAAACTAAGGTGCGTCTTATACTCCGGTGCGTCTTATACTCCGAAAAATACGGTATTTCTCCAAACGCTGGAAATAAACTTTCCTTCCATCTCCCATCTTTCTCCCACCCCCCAAAAAAATCTTATCCCCTCTTTTGCCCTGACATGTCTCTTGTGCATTTCTGCCTTCTGCACTTCAGCAAACGTTTTGGCATTTTAATTACAGCTTTTTCGGCTCCCTTGACAGATGCCTCGGCATCGGGGACCGGCTTTGATTTTTATCCTAAGCAAAGCTTTCTCGGGAGTCTGCTTGTGAAACTTCAGAAAATGCTGGGCAGGAGGGGGAAAAAAGGCAGGGGGGAAAAAAGGTCATTTCCCCTCCTCGAGCCCTCCCCGTCCTCCCTTCGGTTTTTTTCATGCATTTGAAAAGACTTGCTTCCTCCCCGCTTCGAAATTGTGCAGACTTTTGTCCTTTTTGGATTTTCAATATCTCTTCTGGTCTGACCACCGTCATGCTTAATTTCTTCTTCCTTTTTATTTTTTTAATTTTTTTTGAAAGAGGATTCTTTTTGAAACGGTGAAGGGACCAAAAATGCAAGGATTTGTCCAGGCGGGCAGCAGGAATCTAGGGTAGCACCAAAGGAAACGAACAAAGAAACAGGAGAGGTTGCGTTCACACAACATCCTTAATCTGGTTCTAGGTTTGTAGAGATTCTCAGTCATCCAGGTCATGGTTGTCCCAGAGGTGCTTTTTTTTTTCGGGAGGCAACTGGACTTTTTTGTTTTTTCCTTTTGAAGATATTTCGCTTCTCATCCAAGAAGCTTCTTCAGCTCTGACTGGATAGTGGGAAATGGAAGGATTTGTATTCCTTGCAGGCAGCTGGTCATTTGCATTCTTTTTAGAGGGTCGTTGAGGCCGCTTGGAGGTTTATCCGTGTCCTCAGGGGTCACCTGAGTGGTCACCTGAGTCCTCAGGGGTCACCTACCGCATACCTCCCTACGACCGGTTAGGTCCCACAGAGTTGGTCTCGTCCTGGTCCCGTCAACCAAGCAATGTCGGTTGGTGGGACCACGGGGGACCACGATGCAGGCAGGGGGAACGAGACCTTAATCCCCCCATGGATGACTGGTTTTTAACTTTTATAGTTTTTAAAATTGTTTTTATTGTATTTAATTGTTCTTTTTACTGTTGTACGCCGCCCTGAGTCCTACGGGATTGGGCGGCCTATAAGAACAATAAATTAAATTAAATTAATTAAATTTAATTAAATTATTAAATTAAATTAAATTAAATTAAATTAAATTATTAAATGGATTTCCAGAGGAAAAATTGCAGCCTACAGGAACCATTTGCACCACTCAGGTGGCCCTGAGGACACAGATAAACCTCCAAGTGGCCTCAACGACCCTCTCAAAGGATGCAAATGACCAGCTGTCTGCAAGGAATATAAATCCTTCCATTCCCCACCATCCAAGTCAGAGCTGAAGAAGCTTCTTGGATGAGAAGTGAAAGGTCTTCAAAAGAAAAAAAATACAAGAAAGTCCAGTTGCCTCCTGAAACAGCACCTTTGGGACTGGTTCTAGGTGGTTCTAAGTGCAAATCATCAAGCGAACCCAACAGGATGGCTTTGCACCACAGACCCCAAGGCAAATCGGAATCAAACCAAGGTTACCAGATCGTGTGAACGTCCTAGCTGAGCACATTGCGTGAACACAGGTGCCTTCATCATGTAGACCCTTCTTCTCCCCCCCCTCGCGCCCCCCCAAAAGAGGCGCTTTTAAATTTTTCACGAACATGGCGATCTTCTAAAATAAACCCTGCAGAGGCAGCTAAAATTAGAAGTGCTGATGGATCCAGCAATTATCCTCGGCTCTTCTAGCATCAAGGAAGACCATTTCTTATTGATCCATCCGGTCGGAGGTCGTGCAGGGCTGAAGGTGTGGTGATGGTGGAATTTCAGCCTAATGATGAAGAACTAGTTAAAGAACTAGAAATTGGATGCTGGGTCAGATGTCCTGCTGTCAGTAGTGGTAGGAATTTCCAGATCCAGCAGAAGTTACCTTAAGGCAGTCCTTCTCAAATAGTGGGGCGGGGGGCCCTGGGGGGGTGTGCGCAGAGCGATGCCAGGGGGCGTGTGTGACCCCGGGGAACATGTGTGGTCCCTCTCGATCGATTCCCCCAGACGGGGAGTGTTTTCCCAGTTGCACGCTGCTCCGAGCCCGGAAGAGAAGGCGGCCAGACGGGGCGGCTGCGTGGGTTCTTGTTGTTCTCGGCGGGCATCTCGGTAGCCATGAACGGCGTGGCGAACCTGCTGCTGGACAAGGAGGAGCATCCTCTGCAGCTGGGTGAAAGCTTCGAACGGCACCCTAAAGCCTCCTTCCACACCATTCGCTGTGAGTGCCCGGCAGAGGTGGCGCTTATGGGCCAGGCCGGTGACCCCAAAACACCGGCTTGATTAAGCTGGCCTGGCCCCGTGTCAGAAGAGGGCCCTAACCACGGTAGCCTATGCCTGCCTAACCGAAAACAGGCTCCACTGAGTTCAGTGTGACTTACTCCCAGGTAAGTGGGTAGAGCAGCCTTCCCCAGCCAATAGTTTGCTTGCAGCTTATAATAAGTAAAATAATAAATGTCAACACTACAATTCCATTGGGGCCCAGATCGGAGAGTTGGGAGGGGCGCGCGAAATGTTTACTTCTTCCTGGGGGGGGGGCGTAACAGAAAATAATTGAGAAGCACTGCCTTAAGGGGTGCATTTCCTTGGGTTGGCGTTTTAAGTGCACATTGAAAAGCACAAACTCAGAATGCGGCAAACGCAAATAAGATCCTCAACCCACGACCTCAGTTGAGCCCAGCATTTCTGTCGCTAAGCGAGACGTTTGTTAGGTGTGTCTCGCCCCATTTTACCGCCTTTCTTGCCACCGTTGTTAAGCGAATCACCGCAGCCGTTAAGTTAGTCACACGGCTGTTAAGTGAATCTGGTTTTCCCCTGGACTTTTGCTCGTCCGAAGGTCGCAAAAGGGGATCACCAGAGCCTGCGACGCTGCAACCGTCATAACTATGAGCCAATTGCCAAGCGTCTGATTTTTGATCAACTTTGAACTCTTCACATTTAGATTTCATGATAGTGGGGATGCTGGGGTGGTCATAAGTGCGAGGAGTTGTTGTAAGTTACTTAAGTTTCAGTACCGTTGTAACTTTGGTCGTTAAAGAAAGAGTCATAAGTCGAGGACTACCAGTCCTTGGTTGCAAAGGGTGGTTGGGTGCCCACCAGTTGTGCTCACACAGCCCTCTTATCTAGCTCAGTTGGAAATGGAGTTGCTGCATTCACACAAATGTGGATTTTAACTTTGGCTATGGTTTGGGTTTGGATTTTTATGTTCAAGCGTGTTACGCAAACCCCTTTCTTCTGTTGAATTTGCGATTTCATGTCCTGAATGCATCAAGAAAAAGTGGTAATTTAATCATCGGATTAAGCATGTTGTAAGAACTTAAGTAGTGGTCTTCAGTTCAGTTATTTAGCTTCAGGAACGTAGTTTCAGAATAGAATGACAGTTGGAAGGGACCTTGGAGGTCTTCTAGACCAGCCCCCTGCTCAGGCAGGAAACACTATACCATTTCAGACAGATGGTTGTCCAATCTCTTCTTAAAAACTTCCAGTGTTGGAGCATTCACAACTTCTGGAGGCAAGCTGTTCCACTGATTAATTGTTCTGTCAGGAAATTTCTCCTTAGTTCTAAGTTGCTTCTCTCCTTGATTAGTTTCCACCCATTGCTTCTTGTCCTGCCTTCAGGTTTTTTGGAGAATAGCTTGACTCCCTCTTTGTGACAACCCCTCAAATATTGAAATATTGATTAGGGGACTGGAGGCAAAAACACATGAAGAACGGTTGCAGGAACTGGGTATGTCTACTTTAATGAAAAGAAGGACCAGGGGAGATATGATAGCATTGTTCCAATATCTCAGGGGCTGCCACAAAGAAGAGGGAGTCAAACTATTCTCCAAAGCACCTGAGAATGGGTGGAAACTAAACAAGGAGAGAAGCAACTTAGAATTAAGGAGAAATTTCCTGAGAGTTAGAACAATTATCAGTGGGACAACTTGCCACCAGAAGTTGTGAATGCTCCAACACTGGAAGTTTTTAAGAAGATGTTGGACAACCATTTGTCTGAAGTGGTGTAGGGTTTCCTGCCTATGCAGGGGGTTGGACTAGAAGACCTCCAAGGTCCCTTCCAACTCTGTTATTATTATAAGACTGCTATCATGTCACCACTAGTCCTTCTTTTCATTAACTTGGTCATCTGCCTGCCCTTGGCTAAAAATATAAGGGGGTTTGGATCCAAAGCAAGACAAATGCAATTAGATCTGCTGTGAAATAGTATTTCCTAGTTTCACCAAACATCAAAGATTCTTCTGCCTGCTGATGGACAGAAAGGATTATACGTTAATAAAGGTTCCATCTTCTCTAACGCCAGGAAAGGTTTCTTTAAAATCCTGGAAAGCTTCTGCCAGAAATTTAAATAACAAGCATTTAAATTACTGACTCGAGTAATTAAATTTAAATTAAATCAGTAAATTTAAATTTACTGACTGAAGTCAGTAAGAAACACTGATTACCGGGCGAATCGGTGATTCAGCTTTATGTTCCTTTTCGGGAATATATTCTCCGTCTATATTGCTTTCCATAAAAGTTGGGAAACTCTTTTTAACAAATGCTGCTTTTCCTCTTCAACCTCCCACACACACACCCCTTCCAACAAATCGTAATTACATTTTAACCTGCCCAGAGTTTTTATGCATTTTGCCCATCCGAATGTGAACGCTGTCCCCAAAACTGTAATTTTGCAGTCAGCGTGAAAAAAAAATTGTCTAGACATCTCTGAATATGAAATTTTTTAGGTGGCCAAGGAATTGCTACTGAATGTTTTTCCCATGCTTGTAAAATTAGAGAGTCACCTAGTCTCTTCTGAGTGGCAGAAGGTGTCTCATCAAAAACAGGCTATCAAAGAGAGATTATTTCTTTGCATCCAGTCGGGACTTGTTCTGTGGAAGAGGGCTCAAGATTTCAAGAAGAGACTGGACTGCCATCTGTCAGAAACGGTGTAGGGTCTCCTGCTTGGGCAGGGGGGGACGGGGTTGGACTGGATGACCTACAGGGTCCCTTCCAACTCTGTTAATCAAAACATTTCTTATGCCTGAAGCTTGCAAATAAGAAGACGTCTCGTGTGGGACATCAGTTAGTTAGAAGTCTGTGGAGATTCTCAGTCATCCACGTCATGGTTATATTTGGATCTTCCCCCTGGTCATGAATGTTGGTTGTTTTTTTAACTTTTATAATTTTTAACTGCTATGTGATTTTATATTTCAATAATGGATTTGACATGTTGTTAGCCGCCCAGAGTCCCCTGGGAATTGGGCAGCATACAAATAGCAATAGCACTTTTCTTATATACCGCTTCATAGTGCTTTACAGCACTCTCTAAGCAGTTTACAGAGTTCAGCATATTGCCCCCAACAATCTGGGTCCTCATTTTACTGACCTCGGAAGGATGGAAGGCTGAGTCAACCTTGAGCCTAGTGAGATTTGAACAGCTGAACTGTTGAACTAGCAGTCAGCCTGCAATGGCTGCATTTAACCACTGCACCACTTCAGCTCTATTCAAATCTATTTAAATAAATAATAAATAAATAAATAAAAGATAGATAGATAGATAGATAGATAGATAGATAGATAGATAGATAGATAGATAGATAGATAGATAGATAGATAGATATGAATAGACAGACAGACAGACAGACAGACAGAAGATACATGGCTGGAAATAGATATGGATGGAGAGAGATGGAGAGAGATGGATGGAGAGGATAGATAGGTAGGTAGGTAGGTAGGTAGGTGGGTGGATAGATGGATAGATGGATGGATGGATGGATAGAAGATAGATAGATAGATAGATAGATAGATAGATAGAATAGAATAGAATAGAATAGAATAGAATAGAATAGAATAGAATAGAATAGAATAGAATAGAATAGAATAGAATAGAATAGAATTCTTTATTGGCCAAGTGTGATTGGACACACAAGGAATTTGTCTTTGGTGCATATGCTCTCAGTGTACATAAAAGAAAAGATACATTTGTCAAGAATGGTTGTCATAGGGTTCAAGTAAGCAATCAGGAAACAATCAATATGAAATAATCGTAAGGATACAAGCAACAAGTTACAGTCATACAGTCATAAGTGGGAGGAGATGGGTGATAGGAACGATGAGAAAAACTAATAGTAATAGTAATGCAGCCTAGTGAATAGTTTTACAGTGGTGAGGGAATTATTTGTTTAGCAGAGTGATGGCGTTCGGGAAAAAACTGTTCTTGTGTCTAGTTGTCTTGGTGTGCAGTGCTCTATAGCGACGTTTTGAGGGTAGGAGTTGAAACAATTTATGTCCAGGGTGCGAGGGGTCAGTAAATATTTTCACGGCCCTCTTTTTGACTCGTGCAGTATACAGGTCCTCAATGGAAGGCAGGTTGGCAGTAATTGTTTTTTCTGCAGTTCTGATTATCCTCTGAAGTCTGTGTCTGTCTTGTTGGGTTGCAGAACCAAACCAGACAGTTATAGAGGTGCAGATGACAGACTCAATAATTCCTCTGTAGAACTGTATCAGCAGCTCCTTGGGAAGTTTGAGCTTCCTGAGTTGGCTCAGAAAGAACATTCTTTGTTCATAGATAGATAGATAGATAGATAGATAGATAGATAGATGATAGATAGATAGATAGATAGATAGATAGATAGATAGATAGATAGATAGATAGATAGATAGATAGATAGATAGATAGATAGATAGATACCCCAAAGGTGCTTTTTCAAAAGGCAACCGGACTTCCTTTGTTTTTGCTTGAAGACATTTCGCTTCTCATCCAAGAAGCTTCTTCAATTCATGAACAGAACTTGAGCTTCTTCCTGAACTAAAGAAGCTTCTTGGCTGAGAAGCAAAACGTCTTCAAGCAAAAACAAAGGGAAGTCCAGTTGCCTTTTGAAAAAGCACCTTTGGGACTTCTGTTAGAAGAAAACAGCATAAGAATACCACCAGCTGGATGGCCCATCTAATCCAGCAGTTTGTTCTTCCAGTGGTCAGCCAAGGACACAAGGAAGTCCACTTGTCTCCCAGCTAATGGCCTTCAGAGGTACCGTATTTTTCGGAGTATAAGACGCACCTTAGTTTTTGGGGAGGAAAATAGGGGGGGGGGGAATCTGCGTACCAGGTATTCATCTGGCTAGCGTCCTTAGTCTGGTCAGCTTCAGCACATTATTTTATCCCCTGGTTAGGACTTAAAAAAACCTTCTTCTGAGAGAGTAACAATGAAAGAGCCTGCAAGCCAGTAAGAGCTGGGAAGATAGTTAGCACCTGGTTAGGGCTAGAAAAAAACTTATTTGGAGCAAGTAGAGCAATGAAAAAACCCCTGCAAAGACTTAGGGCTGGAAAAACATTCTTCGGAGAGAGTAACAATGAAAGAGCCTGCAAGCCAGTAAGAGCTGGGAAGATCGTTAGCACCTGGTTAGGGCTAAAAAAAACTTATTCGGAGCAGCTTCAGCACATTATTTTATCCCCTGGTTAGGACTTAAAAAAACCTTCTTCTGAGAGAGTAACAATGAAAGAGCCTGCAAGCCAGTAAGAGCTGGGAAGATCGTTAGCACCTGGTTAGGGCTAAAAAAAACTTATTCGGAGCAGCTTCAGCACATTATTTTATCTCCTGGTTAGGACTTTAAAAAACCTTCTTCTGAGAGAGTAACAATGAAAGAGCCTGCAAGCCAGTAAGAGCTGGGAAGATAGATAGCACCTGGTATGGGCTAGAAAAAAACTTATTCGGAGCAAGTAGAGCAATGAAAAAAAAACCTGCAAAGACTTAGGGCTGGAAAAACATTCTTTGGAGAGAGTAACAATGAAAAAGCCTGCAAGGTAAGAGCTTGGAAGATCTGTTAGCACCTAGTTAGGGCTGGAAAAAAAAGCTACATTCGAAGTATAAGACGCACCCAAATTTTCAGCCACTTTTAGGGAGGAAAAAGGTGCGTCTTATACTCCGAAAAATACGGTAGTCCCAAGGCCATCAGAGCTAAGGGCCATTGATCCCCAGGATTTCTAGATATTTAAAAAGAAAATACCTGCTTTGAAGATAGCCAGAGTGGTACACCTCATATGAAATTCCAGAGTGGGAATTACCTAGACTTTTTTTAAAAAAATCATCCCTTGGTGCGCCCTCATTTTTTGACAATTCAGTTTCAGTCCAGCCCCTTCTGGTGGTTCTAAGATGCTGAGGTTCCTACTGTAGAAAGAATGCAGAAAAGAGCAATAAAGATGATAAGGTCTGGAGGCTAAATCATAGGATGAACAATTGAGGGAACTAGGTATGCTTATCCTAATGAAGAGGAGAGTTAGGGGAGACATGATAGCTGTCTTCCAATAGTTCAAGGGTTGTCACGGGAAAGAGGGCATCGATTTATTCCCCATGGCCCCTGAGGGCAGGACAAGGGGGGTAACTTAATGGAAATTTACCAAGGTAGAGCTCCAACCTAAAACTTAAGAAGAAATTTCCTGACAGTGAGAACAATCAGGGGAACGGCTTGCATTCAGAAGTTGGGAGGCTTTAAGAAGAGACGAACAGCCATTTGTCTGGAATGGTCTCCTGCTTGAGGAGGGGGTTGGACTAGAAGACCTCCAAGATCCCTTCCAGCCCTGTAATTCTATGGTAAGAAATAGAAGCAAAGTAGAACAAGAAGAGAATTTTCCAGCATGTGGCACTCAACAACATCAGACTGATAACCACTGTTCCCTCTAAGGTGCGCGGCCGCACACGTAATAGGAGAACGCCACGCGGAAGTTTCTAACTTCTGCGCGGCATTTTCTAATGGCAGAGGCTGCGTGGCTGCATGGCCGCGCACATAAAAAGAGAACGCCGCGTGGCAGTTTTTAACTTAACTGGCGCGTGCCATTTTCTAATTTTACAGGGAACATTGCTGATAATCTGTAGCAAATTACTTCTAATTCTCAAAATAGGTATGGGAGGATATTCTCTTTTTACAGGGGGCAGACTGAAATTGCTTGCTTGCCAGAAAGCTATTTATCAATTAGGATGCGTGTTGATCTTCCAGGATTTTCCTAGGTGACTTGCAGCCCCAGATTCCTAGAAACCGATTGGACAACCATTTGTCTGAAATGGTATAGGGCAGTGATGGCGAACCTATGGCACGCGTGCCACAGGTGGCACGCGGAGCCATATCTGCCGGCACGCGAGCCGTTGCCTACCTCAGCTCCAGCGCGCATGTGTGCGCTGGCCAGCTGATTTTTGGTTCGCACAGAGGCTCTGGGAGGGCATTTTTGGCTTCTGGAGGGCCTCCGGGGGGGACGTTTTTGCCCTCCCCAGGCTCCAGGGAAGCCTCTGGAGCCTGGGGAGGGTGAAAAATTGGCCTACCAGGCCCACCAGAAGTTGGGAAACGGGCCATTTCCTGCCTCCAGAGGGCCTCCGGGGAGGTGCGGGAGGCCATTTTCGCCCTCCCCAGGCATTGAATTATGGGTGTGGGCACTCACGCATGCACGATAGCATGCACGCATGCACTTTCGGCACCCAAGGAAAAAAAGGTTCGCCATCACTGGTATAGGGTTTCCTGCCTAAGCAGGGGGTTGGACTAGAAGACCTCCAAGGTCCCTTCCAACTCTATTATTCTATTCAATTCGCTAACTCTTTGCTGCCTTCCTTTCAGACGGTCAGTAATATCCCCTGCGCTCTGTTGACCGGCATCCGGACGCTACCAGTCTTAGAAGCCAAGGTGCACGAAAGGCCTACAAGCAAATGCAGAGACCTCCCCAGACAAGACGAGAAAGAGAAGAAGAAGAAGAAACATAAGAAACGATCCAGATCGCGGTCCCAGACCCCTCCTTCGAAATACCACTCCTCCTCTTCCTCCAAAGCCAAATCGCGATCCCATTCGAAAGCCAAGCACTCGCTTCCCACGGCGTACAGAACCGTCCGGCATTCCAGGTGAGCGTTTTCTAACTCTTGAAATGCTTAAAACCTTTTCGGTATCCCGCGGTTCTCGTTGCTGTACCTGGTCTCTTTCCGGGTGCCGCCTGATATTTTTTTAGCCGCTCATCGTTCGGGCGCACGATGCGTTTTCTAAAAGCGACACGTTTAGAACAAGGAACGCTTTCGTTTTCTTCGGTGCGTCTGCCAGGGGTTTGCCCCCCCCCCCAAAAAAGTGGCAGATTGCTGACGCCAATTAAGGGTGTAGACAGCTTCTTGTCAGTTGCCAGGGGCAAAAAAGATGGCGTTTTATCAGCGTTGCCAAAGCCACCGCATCGCTTGACACAGAACGTCAGATGGTTCCTGCACCTGCTTCATGCCTCTTTAGGATACGAGATTAAGGTATAAAGTTGGGGGAACGTTGATTGAAACGATAGGAGGGTCTTGTCAAGCCATAATGAAGGTTTTTCAAAAGCTAATGTTTTGGAGAATTTTTCTTTTTTTAAAAAAAAAACCAGAAGGGGCAGGGTAACGTGTTGGCATGTGTATTTTAGGAAAATGCAAATAAACTTAGACACGTCATTTTAAGTTGAGGAGATGGGGATAGGAAACTTTTTTTGACAGCTAGCCCCCCCCCCCCCTAAAAATGTCAAATCTTGCACGTTGTTGTTAAAAATCATATGGCTCCTTCACCCGTGTCTCTTCAATTACTGTCCCGAGTCCCCCAAAGCAGAGCCTGGGAGACATAACGAGGTTTCCGCCTAACTGAATCTGAGGATTAAATTAGGGGGTTTTTTTTTAGATTGGTAGGGACAACTGACAACCTTCGTACGTGCCACCGTTAGCCTCGTAACAGGAGAATGCAGAAGGGAAATCAACGCTTTGTTTTCAACAATCCGTCTTAAGGGAAGGCGCTGTTTCAGTGGGAAAGCACGCCCTTTCTCTGCAGACAATCTCAGCTGGGATCCTGGGATGAAAGAGACAGTGCAAATGATGGCGGGGAGAGACTTCTGTTCCAAGCCCTTCTCCGTCTCTGGGCTTAAAAAGAGAGATGTTAAGACCTTGGCTAAGGGGAATTCCTACTTAGCAGCACAGAGAGAGGCTTTAGATGGCTTTTGACAGGATAACATTCCTCTGAAAATGGCTTCAGGTGTACTGTGGGGGTTTGACAGCCCTTCAACGTCTCCCCTGCAAATTTCTCAAGCTTCAGGCTCCATCCCGATAAACCAATTTAGATTATTTTGACGACTTCTCTCCCCCCCCCCTTAACCAAAGTTCCTTGACCCAAGAGCTGTCAGGTCAGAGCTATGGGAAGGGAGAGAGGGCAGGCAGAATGTCCGGTGAGGCCGAATTTGTACACTCTTGGTTTCACTAAGTCAGTGATGGCGAACCTATGGCATGGGTGCCACAGGTGGCACACGGAGCCATATCTGCCGGCACGCGAGCCGTTGCCCTAGCTCAGCTCCAGCGCGCATGTGTGTGCCCGCCAGCTGATTTTTGACTCACTCGGAGGCTCTGGGAGGGTGATTTTGGCCTCTGGAGGGCCTCCGGGGTGGCAGGGGAGAGCGTTTTCGCCCACTCCAAGCTCCAAGAAAGCCTCTGGAGCCTGGGGAGGGCAAAAAACGGGCCTACTGGGCCCACTGGAAGTCGGGAAATGGGGGAGTGGGGGGGTGTCATGCATGCATGCGCAGCGGGGTAGGGCGAGTGGGGGGCTTTAAATTATGAGTGTGGGCACGCACATGTGCGCGATAGCGCGCGCGCGCACTATTTTGGCACCCGAGGAAAAAAAGGTTCGCCATCACTGCACTAAGTGAACCACCAAGTGCAGGCTACTTGAAGGTAGCCTGATAGGTAAACGAGATGGTGAAGGATCTTCTCCCAGGTGTATCTTCAGACTAGTAGCTGGATACCCGTGCTTCGCTACAAAACTATGTGATCGGGCTTGATAAATTGACAGTTAAAGCTTGAACATTAATGATTAGTTACGATCCTTCTCTCCCTCAGGCTTGCCCCACAGAAGCCTCTCCTATCTTATTCCCTTCTCTCCCTTTCAGGTGGGGAGGGGGAGTATAACGTCTAACTCCTTAGCATGGGGTAGAATGTCTAAACTCCCAGCCTGCAGGCCGGATGAGTCACACACTGGCCACGCCCACTGGCAGTTGGAACAGAGTTCTTTTCAGCTGGGGAGGGGGAGTAGAACGTCTAACTCCTTCGCATCAGAGTGTGGTAATAATAATATAAGAAATAACTAATGATCTGATGGTCATTTCAAAACATCCTTCCTTAGCGATCACCTAGAAACCAGAGGCACATACATGCCAAGTTTCAAGTTTGTAGGCTTTACGGTTCTGGAGATTTCGTGATGATGCATGAGTGGCATTTGGCTTTTATATATATAGATTTCTGAGGAATTGAGCATTAGTCTGATCTGTAAATCAGCTCCTGCAGTATTGTCCATTCTATAAGCTGGTCTAGGATAAGAAGCCAGTGCTGTTTACGTCAGGACTACTTTTGTTGTAAAGCCTATAGTAAAGAATCTCGTGAGTCTGAAAACGATAGTAACGATTTACACCACGCAGGTAAGGCCATACTTGGAATACTGCGTCCAGTTCTGGTCACCACAACGCAAAAAAGAGAAAGAGTGCAGAGAAGAGCAGCAAAGATGATTAGGGGGCTGGAGGCTCAATCGTATGAGGAGCGGTTGTGAGAGCTAGGATCAAAGAGAAGGATTGGGGGAGGGAGACACATGATAACTCTCTTCCTGTACTTGAGAGGCTGTCACAAAGAATAGAGGATTGACTTATTCTCTAAGGCACCAGAGAGTAAAGAAGTAACAGGTGGAAGATCATTGAAGAGAGAACCAACCTAGAAATAAGGAGAAATTTTCTGACAGTGAGAACAATGAATCAATGGAACAGCTTGCCTCCTGAATTTGTGGGCGCTCCATCACTGGAGGTTACAAAATAGACTGGACGTTTCACTAGGGTTGTCACGTAGTGCATATTGCCAGTTGTATGTCTATGCAGGGTGATGCATCCCTATCCTAATATTATGGTACATTCCATTACAAGCAGGACACGTGATGTGATCTCCTGCGCATGTGTGCATTCCTGATTCTCCATTCTTTCTTGTGGTTTGGCTCTGACCGGGAGCGGTCACATATAATTAGCAAGAATGTAATTATTCAGAATTTATTGTTTTTGTACCGAAATAAATATTTTTATTAGACTTTTAACTTCGGCTTTATTTCTAAATGTCTGAGTTCCGAGAGAAAGATCAAACATCGCCTCTATGGGGATTTATTCTCCTAACAAGGGTGGTATAAGGTTTCCTGCCTGAAGGCTGGGGTTGGACTAGAAGACCTCCGAAGTCCCTTCCAGCCCTATGATTCTTCCCCCAGGTCTATCTTAATGTGAGCTAGAGAACTTGCCTGAGATGTTTGCTTGGATTACAGTTCTGTCCCAGACTCAAATTTCTTTCCTCTGACTGTTGTCTTGGTCGCACTTTTTCCTTCTGTCCTTCAAGCCCGTTCGCTGTTTTCTAAGGACTAACATTTTTTCTGCAGAAATGTTTCACTCTAAATTTTCTTCTGGGCTACAGATCTGAATTAGAGGCTGATGGAGAATGGCTCAGCCCCAGAAATATACCGATCAGGTTTTGTTCTGTACCTTCATGTGTTAAAACAGGGGGGCCCCGGGCCAAGGCCCACTATCGGGCTGTGGCCTGTTCGAAACTGCGCCGCGGGAGGGATGGGCAAGCATGCACATGTGAAGCTCCATTTGCACAAGTAGAGAGTACTTGCGCTCACGAGCAAAGCTCCATGCACAGCTCACACAAATGGAGCTATGTGCGCACCCGACAGACACACACACACACCGCCAGGGCTGGCCGCCAAGCTGAAAAGGTTGGGGACCCCTGCATTAAAACCCACACATTTCTTTGCTAGAATATTAAGATTCCAATTATTGTTCCTTTTGTAGTAGAAGAAAAAAAAACACAGATTAACTCCTAACCCAGTTCTTCGCCCTTATTAGCTTTCTAGTCTCACCTTTCCCTTCGCCTGATAGCTCATAGGAGAGCTGTTTTAGCTCATTTGTACATTCAGGTCACCTTTCGTTTGTCCGAGTTCAGTTCCCGATCTCATGAAATTTCCCACGAGGTCTTCGAATCCTGGGTTAAATGGTGACCCAGAGAAAGGATCAGCAGTTGTAGTACTTTAGCAGCTGGGCAAAGTCTATCTTGAAGGGCATCCGAGATGCTTTTAATTGAGAGGTTTTCTAATTTCACAGTGCAATGTGAGTAAAATGTCCTTCAAGGCCGGATCGGCTCCAAACCATTACATAGAGACATCTGGGGTTTTTTTTTTCCTCAGCAGAAGCATAGAGTTGGTCTGCTTATTGCCTTCTGGTTTTTTCCAACTTGCCAATCTAATCTTCAACCTCTTTCACTGCTTCCCTTAAACTTCTCACCCTGCTATGGTCATCTACGTATATCACACTTGAGAACCATAATAATTGCAACCGGAGTTGATAGGAATTCTTTTTTTTTTTTAACTTTCTGCAAAAGTACAGCATTGCAGATTGGAAGGGAGGAGAATTAAATACAATTAGACAGCAAGTCATCCAATGGCTTCCTGATCAAATAATAAAGCAAAAACGGCTTCCGAAAAACCTCTTTTATTTTAACGGCTGGTAATTATTTTCATTCCCAGCCATAATAAGTCCCAAACAAGTCCAACAACAGTCTTTCGGGGAAAGGCAGATAAGCACACGAATCTTGATCTTTCTGGACAAGCTGCCAAAGACCAATTAGCAAGAAACTTGGCAAGGCCAAACAGAAATCACAGAGTCCAAGCTAGAATGACACGAGTTGAACGAAGTTGCTTCCTGCGACGAGCCCTCCCTTGTGCTCCACTTATATAGCCCATGGGAGGGGCCAATTATCTCCAAGCCTTACTCCTGAGCAGTCCTTTTCTGTAACTGTTCTTGCCGTCTGGCAGCTCTGCGCATATGCATATTGAGAACAGGCTCCTCCTGTTCCTCTGCCTTGCTCATGTCAGGCTCTGGAGTCGGGACAGACCTCCCAGATGGCCCAGGCTGGATCCCTGCCTCTGGCACCGAGCCTTCTCCAGGCCTGGCCCATGTTCCTCCCCAGCCTCCTCGCTATCCGACTCTGCTGCCAGCTCCATAGGTCGCTGGCGGATCACAACACTGAGATCCTCAACCTGGAAACTCCCAATTATTTAAAAAAAAAAACTCCCCAAAAATGAGTCTTATGGGGATCATGTATCTCTGCGTGGTTTGTTCTGGTTTGGATAGATGAAGTAAATTGGACAAATTGCATGCCTGCGTTTTATTTAAAGGCTAAATTTCATTTGGCATCAATTGCTTTTCCGGGTGTGCTTACTAAGAGGTTACTTGCTAAGCCACCTACTCTGTTTACCCAGCTAATGATCTGTATGTAGTAATTAGCAAGGGAAGGCATCATTAAAGGGTTTAGCGTGTAAGAGGACTTGATTGGCATAAGCAAACTCCGTGCGTTCAACGTGTTCATGGTCTCCGTTTCAAAGAGTCAGTAGTGTTAATTCTCAAAATGTCTTGTTTTTGTTTTGTTTTTTCCCTTGATGAGAGAGGCAAAAATAAGACTCCAAAACCGGTTTTTTTTCTCTCAGGCACAGTCTTTTGGGTACTGCTCCTTAAGAATGGGAAGGGATTAGCAACTTGAACGAATTTGAAACCTAGCTTTAAAAAGTTGAAGTCCTTACAAATAGTCATAGTCTCAAACAACAACCCATGCTTTGCCTTCAAATATATATACAGTGGGGCAAAAAAGTATTTAGTCAGCCACCAATTGTGCAAGTTCTCCCACTTAAAAAGATGAGAGAGGCCTGTAATTGACATCATAGGTAGACCTCAACTATGAGAGACAAAATAAGAAAACAAATCCAGATAATCACATTGTGTGATTTGGAAAGAATTTATTTGCAAATTATGGTGGAAAATAAGTATTTGGTCACCTACAAACAAACAAGATTTCTGGCTCTCACAGACCTGTAACTTCTTCTTTAAGAGGCTCCTCTGTCCTCCACTCATTACCTGTATTAATGGCACCTGTTTGAACTTGTTATCAATATAAAAGACACTTGTCCACAACCTCAAACAGTCACACTCCAAACTCCACTATGGTGAAGACCAAAGAGCTGTCGAAGGACACTAGAAACAAAATTGTAGACCTGTACCAGGCTGGGAAGATTGAATCTGCAATAGGCAAGCAGCTTGGTGTGAAGAAATCAACTGTGGGAGCAATAATTAGCAAATGGAAGACATACAAGACCACATACAAGACCACTGATAATCTCCCTCGATTTGGGGCTCCATGCAAAATCTCACCCCGTGAGGTCAAACTGATCACAAGAACGGTGAGCAAAAATCCCAGAACCACACGGAGGGACCTAGTGAATGACCTGCAGAGAGCTGGGACCAACGTAACAAAGGCTACCATCAGTAACACACTAAGCCACCAGGGACTCAGATCCTGCGGTGCCAGACGTGTCCCCCTGCTTAAGCCAGCACATGTCCGGGCCCGTCTGAAGTTTGCTAGAGAGCATTTGGATGATCCAGAAGAGGATTGGGAGAATGTCATATGGTCAGATGAAACCAAAGTAGAACTGTTTGGTAGAAACACAACTCGTCGTGTTTGGAGGAGAGAGAATGCTGAGTTGCATCCAAAGAACACCATACCTACTGTGAAGCATGGGGGTGGCAACATCATGCTTTGGGGCTGTTTCTCTGCAAAGGGACCAGGACGACTGATCCGTGTACAGGAAAGAATGAATGGGGCCATGTATCTTGAGATTTTGAGTGCAAACCTCCTTCCATCAGCAAGGGCATTGAAGATGAAATGTGGCTGGGTCTTTCAGCATGACAATGATCCCAAAAACACCGCCCGGGCAACGAAGGAGTGGCTTCGTAAGAAGCATTTCAAAGTCCTGAAGTGGCTAGCCAGTCTCCAGATCTCAACCCCATAGAAAACCTTTGGAGGGAGTTGAAAGTCCGTGTTGCCCAGCGACAGCCCCAAAACATCACTGCTCTAGAGAAGATCTGCATGGAGGAATGGGCCAACATACCAGCAACAGTGTGTGCCAACCTTGTGAAGACTTACAGAAAACGTTTGACCTCTGTCATTGCCAACAAAGGATATATAACAAAGTATTGAGATGAACTTTTGATATTGACCAAATACTTATTTTCCACCATAATTTGCAAATATAATTCTTTCCAAATCACACAATGTGATTGTCTGGATTTGTTTTCTCATTTTGTCTCTCATAGTTGAGGTCTACCTATGATGTCAATTACAGGCCTCTCGCATCTTTTTAAGTGGGAGAACTTGCACAATTGGTGGCTGACTAAATCCTTTTTCCCCAGTGTGTGTGTGTGTGTGTGTGTGAATGAATGACAGTAAACTTTCCCCATTTAGCAGTTATTTTTAAGAATAACCCAATCTGCATCCGGAAAAATTCATATGATATTTACAAGTATTCAAAGCTAATGCCATTTATTTATTTTCTGAATACTGGAGGTATTTTAGGAATTTAGTCATTGCTATGCAAATCTTAGAAGCTCTGCTTAGACTCTCTGATATTAAGCGGCTTCCAAAAAAAAAAAATCATTAGCTTTTGTTGTAACCAGTATCTTTCTGGGTTCAGTTCCAAGTGGGGAAAGTTTTCTCTGTTCTTTCATTTTTTCTCTTCCTCTTTCTTTCTTTTTTCTTTCTTTCTTTTTCCTTCTTTCTTTCTCTTTTTTCTCCTTCTTTTCTTCCTTCCTTCATCTTTCTTTCTTTTTCCTTTCTTTCTCTTTTTCCTCCTTCCTTCCTTTCTTACTCTTTTTTCTTTCTTTCTTTTTTCTTTTCTTCTATTTCCTTTTTTCTTGTTTACCTTCCTCTTTCTTTCTTTTTCCTTTCTTTCTCTTTTTTCCTCCTTCCTCTTTCTTTATTCTTTCTTTCTTTCTTTCTTTCTTTATTTATTTATAAAAGTATTCACAGTGTAACAAACCCACATTTTCTCCCTTTAAATGGATTTGCCGGAATTTGTGCTCCTCTTTGATAATCCTTGTGTCGTAACCCTAACCCTATCAGAAAACTTAAAGATCCCCAAAATCCTTCCAGGCTGAACTTAATTTTCCCCTTTCGCCCATTCAGGTCTCGCTCAAGATCGCCGAGAAGACGGGCGCACACCCCCGAAAGGCATCGAGAAGAGAGGAGCGTCCCGACTGCCTATCGTGTGAGCAACAGCCCGGGCATCAGCAGAAGACGCACCCGTTCCAGGTACACAATGTGCTTGCAGCACACCTGTGTTGCTCCAGAATGGGAACACTGAGGCTTTCTTGATTTACATGGCTTCGTCCAGCTCTTTACGTCACTTTCTCCATTTGCTTTTAAAATATAGCTAGTCCTTGTTTAACGACCACAGTCGGAGCCGGCAGCACAGCTATTAAGTGAACTGGTTGCAAAGTGAAACCACGCCTTACAATCTTCGGCTTTCTTTCTGTTTACAGACCTGTGAAGGTCATAGAATAGAATGGAATGGAATGGAATGGAATGGAATGGAATGGAATAGAATAGAATAGAATAGAATAGAATAGAATAGAATAGAATAGAATAGAATAGAATAGAATAGAATAGAATAGAATAGAATAGAAAATACGGTATAGAAGAATATAGAATGGAATGGAATGGAATGGAATGGAATGGAATGGAATGGAATGGAATGGAATAGAATAGAATAGAATAGAATAGAATAGAATAGAATAGAATAGAATAGAATAGAAAATACGGTATAGAAGAATATAGAATGGAATGGAATGGAATGGAATGGAATAGAATAGAATAGAATAGAATAGAATAGAATAGAATAGAATAGAATAGAATAGAAAATACGGTATAGAAGAATATAGAATGGAATGGAATGGAATGGAATGGAATGGAATGGAATGGAATGGAATGGAATGGAATGGAATGGAATGGAATGGAATGGAATGGAATGGAATGGAATGGAATGGAATAGAATAGAATAGAATAGAAAATACGGTATAGAAGAATATAGAATGGAATGGAATAGAATAGAATAGAATAGAATTCGTTATTGGCCAAGTGTGATTGGACACACAAGGAATTTGTCTTTGGTGCATATGCTCTCAGTGTGCATAAAAGAAAAGATACATTTGTCAAGAATCATGAGGTACAACACTTAATGATTGTCATAGGTGTGAGGATCAGCCGCAAAGTTACTTTTTCATCGCTGTTGCCACTGCGAATGGTCGCTAAAGGAGGCATTCGCTAAACAAGGACATGTTTTTTTTTAAAGGAAGCCAGACATTCTTCAGGTTGCTTTCTCCATCAATTTTACTCAAGAGGCTAGAAAAAAACCATCTTCCTTCCGTAGGTTTTGTAGGCGATTCGCTGACCCCTTTTCATTACAGACGAGCAATGAAATTAGGTTGCGGCATTGAGACCCCGATTCCAAAGGGCATAAAACCGAGAGATTTCTTTGGAGGATTGTTGTTGTTGTTTTGTTGTTGTTGTTGTTATACAATTATATCATAGCGGCCAGTTGTTTCACCGGATTTGGCATAGATTTAGCATTGTTTATTATTATTATTATTATTATTATTATTATTATTATTATTATTATTATTATTATTATTATTATTATTATTATTATTATTATTATTATTATTATACAATTGTATCACAGCGGCCAGTTGTTTCGCCGGATTTGGCATTGATTACTAGTCGAGCCCCACCCAGGGGCCTAGGAAGTCGTAATGTATTTTCGAAGTATATGTGCGGAACCGAGCAGTGCGGCTTTCTGCATTTGACTGATGGTGATTTTGTCAATTTTGAGCTGTTTTAAATGTAATTCCAGTGCTTTTGGGATAGCACCCAGTGTTCCAATCACTACTGGAATTACCACTGCTGGTTTGTGCCATAATCGTTGGATTTCAATTTTTAAGTCCTGGTATTTTGCAATTTTTTCGTGTTCCTTTTCATCGACCTTGCTATCTCCTGGTATTGCAATGTCAATTATAGTCACCTTGTTGTTCTCGACCAACGTGATGTCTGGTGTATTATGCGCCAGTACCTTGTCTGTTTGTATACGAAAATCCCACAAGATCTTGACCATCTGATTTTCAGTGACTTTTTCAGGCTTGTGTTCCCACCAGTTTGTAGCAGTATGGATGTTATAATTTTTGCATAAATTCCAGTGGATCATTTGTGCAACAGAGTTGTGTCGTAATTTGTAATCAGTCTGTGTTATTATTATTATTATTATTATTATTATTATTATTATTATTATTATTATTATTATTATTATTATTATTATTATTATTATTATTATTATTATTATTATTATTATTATTATTATTATTATTATTATTATTATTATTATTACATCCTTTCAGTAGACGCTTCTGGGCACGGATCCCAGTTTGTTAATAATTGCAAATATAAACCGGCCAGCAAGCAAAAGAGACAATGCTCATAGACTAAGACACGAATCCAGGAGAGTGATATATAGAAAGGAGCAGGAGTGAGGTTGGGCGCCTTTCAGCATCTTTATGGCTCGAATTATTCTCTGATTTAGGAGGCTTTTGGTTTGGAGGAATGCAAACAGCCCTGATAGAGAGAAAGCTTCCCAAGGAGGGTGATGTTTATTATGGTGCAAGGCAGTTCCATCCATCTCCATTGCCCGAGGTTTTAAAATATGCTCTCTGGGTTTCCCTGTGCATGCATGCTGTCCTTGCATCCTACCTTCTCTGCGGAGAAATGCACACCCGTTTACATCCATCATTGTAAAAGGGTGGCGAGATACGTGCTGGGGAGCTTAGCGCCTCTCTTTCCAAGGTGTTGAAACGCTCGACCACAAGGTAGAAGTACAGGTGACAACAGTTCATTTAGTGACCGCTCAAAGTTACAGTGGCAATGAAAAAAGCGACTTAGTTTTTCCACATTTATGACCGTTGCCACATCCCTGTGGTCACGTGAGCAAAATTCGGACCCTTGGCAACTGGTTCGTATTTATGACGGTTGCGGTGCCCTGGTGTCACACGTTCCCCTTTTACAACCTTCTGACGAGCAGAGTGAATTCCACTTTACAACCGTGTCACTAACTTAACAACTGCAGGGATTGACGTTTACAACTGTGGCAAGAAAGTTCGTAACATGGGGCAAAATTCACTTAACAACTTTCTTGCTTAGCAACAGTAATTTTGGGCTCAGTTGAGGTTGTAATTCGAGGACTACTGTACTGGTCTTATTTACGTGTGTCTCGTTCTCAGCTTGTCTTTTTTCAATGCGCATTTGAAGCACCACCCAGGAAAATGCACCCCTTAAGACTACCTGTACGGTGGCCCAAGAATTGGAGATTTTTAATTAATTAAGATGGCCAGATTTCTCCTTTCATTGATTTGGCCCCTCGGGGAATCTGCACCTGTCCCCAGGAAGAGTCTTCAATCTCAGGTAGAGCATCAACTCAACATTGGTGTCTCTAGGATAGTCATCCTTGTGTTATGGCCTGTCGGCCGCCGGCCCCTCCAGCAGCCGAATCAGAGGAGGAGGAGATGGTATGGGAGCCAGGGCCAGCATCAAGGCAACCTGAGAGCTCCGAGGGGGAAGAGGGAATGGAGCTGGCAGAGAGAGAGACAGAGGCGGAGCCTGGGCCGTCCGTCAACCCTCAGATGGAGAGTCAACAGCCCCCAGGTCTGGAGGTGGCTGATGAGGAAGAGGAGGAACAGCTGGGTCCGGTGCCTGATGCGCAGAAGGCAGAGGAGAGGAGAGTAGTAGAAATCTATGGGCCGGTCCTTGGGATGGAAGAGTCACCGCTGCTAGCGAAGCCCCACCCTAGCTCTGGGGATAAAAGGCAGGGGGCGGAGATGAATAAATGTGGCAGACATCTATTCATCTCCCTGCCGGACAGACTTGTTAGCCTGCATTGAGAGAGGCTTTTGCCGGGGCTGCTGGCACTCCTAATAAAAGAATCATTGATTTAAATACGGAGGGTTTGTCCTGTTTGGGGAACTGGTCAAAACACCTTGCCATGCTCAAAATATTCTTTGCCAGCCTGTAAATTCTGAACATGCGACTCTGAAACGGGATGACGTTAACAGCACATCGGGCTTTGGGTATTTGATGTGAGAAGAGTCAGATTAGAGCGATCATGATATATCGGCTGATCTCTATTTATGAAGACTCGGTCCAAGGCTCTTTGGGTGAGAGCCGAGTCAGAGCCGCCTTTGTCTGCAGAGGGCAAGGAGGTCCTGCCGTAAATTAAGCCGGGCTGAATCCCCCCTCCCCTTCCTTCCTTCCTCCCTCCCTATAATGAAAACTAATGAATTTTTCACAATAACCCCAACAGATGCTATAATCGCATCCCATGCATGCATCTATCTGAGCGCTTCGCGTCCGCCCTGGTTTGGGGTTAGAAACAGAGCCATTCTTCCTTTTCTTCAACCTTGTCCCTTCTTAAAATTGGTTTCCTTATTTATTCATTTATCCGATGTGTATCCCATCTTCATATTTTTGAAAGTGATGTAGCTATAGCAATAGCCCTTAGACTTATATACCGCTTCACGGTGCTTTCCAGCCCTCTCTAAGTGGTTACAGAGTCAGCCTCTTGCCCCCAACAATCTGGGTCCTCATTTTACCCACCTCGGAAGGATGGAAGGCTGAGTCAACCTTGTGCCACTCAGGATCGAACTGCTGGCAGTGGGCAGAGTTATGAAAGGGAAGGAAGGGAGGGAAGGAAGGAAGGGCAACAGCAATAGCACTTAGACTTATATACCACTTCGCAGTGCTTTCCAGTCCTCTCTAAGCGGTTTACAGAGTTCAGCCTCTTGCCCCCAACAATCTGGGTCCTCATTTTACCCACCTCGGAAGGATGGAAGGCTGAGTCAACCTTGAGACGGTCAGGATCGAATTGCAGGCTGTGGGCAGAATTAGTCTGCAACACTGAATTTGGGGGGAGGGAGGGAGGAAGGAAGGATGGAGAGATGGATGGATGACAGACTAGACAGAGAGACAGACATGGAGACAGAGAAACAGAGAAACAAAGATAGACAGCAATAGCACTTAGACTTATATACCGTTTCACAGTGCTTTACAGCCCTCTGAGCAGTTTACAGAGTCATAATATTGCCCCCAACAATCTGGGTCCTATAGGCCCGTGATGGCGAACCTATGGCACGGGTGCCACAGGTGGCACGCGGAGCCATATCTGCCGGCACGTGAGCCATTGCCCTAACTCAGCTCCAGTGCGCATGTGCATGCCCGCCAGCTGATTTTTGGCTCGCGCAGAGGCTCTGGGAGGGCGATTTCGGCCTCCGGAGGGCTTCCAGGATGGTGGGGGGAGTGTTTTTGCCCTCCCCAAGCTCCAAGAAAGCCTCTGGAGCCTGGGAAGGCCGAAAAATGGGCCCACCGGGCCCACTGGAAGTCGGGAAATGGGGGAGTGGGGGAGGTCATGCACGCATGTGCAGGAAGGTGGGGCAAGTGAGGAGCTTTGAATTATGGGTGTGGGCACGCACGCGTGTGCAATAGCGCGCACTCGCACTATTTCGGCACCCGAGGAAAAAAAGGTTCACCATCACTGCTATAGGCAGCCATTTGTTCAATGACCTTTCGAAGGCACAATGACAATGAAACAAAGGGACGTGACTATTTTTTTACACTTACGACCCTTGTAGCATCCCCATGTTCACAGGATCACAATTCGGCCGCTTGGCAACTGACTCATATTTATGAACGTTGCTGTGTCCCGGGGTTGTGTGATCCCCTTTTGCGACCTTCTGACAAGCAAAGTCCATGGGGAAGTCAGATTCACTTAACAACCTAACTTTAACAGCTGCAGTGATTCACTTAACGACTGTGACAAGAAAGGTCGTAAAATGGGGCAGAATTCACTTAACAGCTGTTTTGCCTCGCAATGGAAATTTGGGGCTCAGTTGTGATCGTATGGCGAGGACCACCTGTGCTGTCCCTCCCCTTATTTTTCCTGCAATCACCCCTGTACCCAACTGCTGTGGCCTAGAGGTAGAGCTCTTGCCTCACAATCAGGAGGTTGTGAGTTTGATCCTAGGTAGAGACAGATGTAAGGGTCCTGCTTGGGCAGGGGGTTGGACTAGATGAGCTGCAAGATCCCTTCCGACTCTGTTAACAGCTGTGAGGTGGGCTGGGCAGAGAAAGGGAGTGGCTGGCCCAAATTCACCCCGTTAGTTTCCCTGTTTCTCTTCCATCACCTTCACTATAGCCACCATCCAGAAGACAATTTGAGATGGGACATTAGTTGGTGCTCATAATGCTCTGATACCCAAAGAGATGGGAGTGGGGGGAATGAAACCTGGTTCTACTAAGAGGCATGTTCTTTGCTAGAGAAAAAAGAAAAAAGAAAAAAGAAACGGGATTGAGTCAGATAAGAAGCATCACCTACTCTTTCCTCTGAAACGATGCTTTTTCCTCCTCCTTCAGCCAGCATGTACTTTCTCTCCCCTCCTTATATCTCAAGGAAGAGGCTGGAGATTAAGGAGCTTTGCAGTTGATAACAGAATTGGACATTGTTTTGATTGGGAGAAAATGTTCCCAGCCTCAAAGCTGGGTGTTATCTCAACAACTCAGCAGAATGCCAAGGGTTTCGCTTATCCCCCTTGTTTCATTTCTGTAAGGAGATAGCTTTTCGGTAAAACATCTCCATCTTAAACAACAGCAATTTTCAGTTGCATTGGCTGGAAGGAAGGAAGGAAGGAAGCCGTTTACGGTGCAGAGCCCCCGTAGCGCACATTAAGTAAGCCGACGTGGCACAATGGTTAGAGCGCAGTACTGCAGGCCACTTTAGCTGACTGTGATCTGCAGGTCAGCGGTTCAAATCTCACCGGCTCAAGGTTGACTCAGCCTTCCATCCTTCCGAGGTAGGTAAAATGAGGACCCAGATTGTTGGGGGCAATATAAATATATACATTGCTTACTGGTGTAAACCGCTTAGAGAGTTCTTGCACTGTGAGGCGGTATATAAATCTCACAAATAAATACTACTAATAAATAAGCCTCAGCTACATATTGGTGAGCTTTAAAAAGGATGGTATCTGCGAGAAAGAGTACGTTGGTTGCTGTACGGTATCCGTCTCAGGATAGATCAGAAGTACAATGGGGGGTCCTTGGTGCTCTCTGAGCCTGGTGGTTTTCTTGCAGACATTTCATCACCCAAACTAGGTAACATCATCAGTGCTAGCACTGATGTGTGTCAGGGAATGTCTGCAAGAAAACCACTAAGCTCAGAGAGCACCAAGGACTCCCATTTCAACTCTGAGCTATAAATATTCTCCTTTATTGGAGGAGGTCTATAGCTATAGCTTCCTATCTCCTCCCATCTCCTCCCACTTCTGACTGTATGACTGTAACTTGTTGCTTGTATCCTTACAATTTATATTCATATTGATTGTTTCCTGATTGCTTACTTGAACCCTATGACAACCATTCTTGACAAATGTATCTTTTCTTTTATGTACACTGAGAGCATATGCACCAAAGACAAATTCCTTGTGTGTCCAATCACACTTGGCCAATAAAGAATTCTATTCTATTCTATTCTATTCTATTCTATTCTATTCTATTCTATTCTATTCTATTCTATTCTATTCTATTCTATTCTATTCTATTCTATTCGTCTCCGGTCACAATTCAAGGTGTTGGTTATTACCTTTAAAGCCCTATATGGCACTGGACCAGGATATTTACGGGACCGCCTGCTACCACATAGCTCCCAGCGACCGGTTAGATCTCACAGAGTTGGTCTCCTTCGGGTCCCGTCAGCCAAACAACGTCGGTTGGCGGGACCGCAAGGGAGAGCTTTCTCTGTGATGGCCCCAAATCCGTGGAACCAACTGCTGCCGGAGATCCTGACCATCCCCACCTTGTTGGTCTTCCGTAAAGCCATCAAGACCTGGCTCTTCCGACAGGTGTGGGGATAGGGACCGCTGGGAATAATTTAAAGTGGTCGCCCCTTTTAATGTGTGATTGGTTTTTTTTAACTTTATATGTATTTTTTAATGTTTTTTATATGATGTTTTTACCTATTTGTTCATTCACTTGTTTTCTCTTTGCTGTAAGCTGCCCAGAATCCCCTGGGAGTTGGGCGGCATACAAAGCTGAACAAATAAATAAATAAATAAATAGACAGTAAGAGGAATATCTTGATCGTACAAGTGTCGGCCAACCCAACTAAGTCTACTCAATGCAAACAGGAAACGTGCCAGCAGTTTGGGGAGTGGTGTCAAGCTGGCCACGCCCACCCAGTCGGCCACGCCCATCCAGCCCACCCCACCCCCCGAGATCAACCACAGCCTTGATGCGGCCCTCAATGAAATTGAGTTTGACACCCCTGATGTAATTTATTTTATTTATTTATTTTATTTAGGATTCTTATATGCCGCCCTACTCCCTGGGGACTCAGGGCGGCGTACAACATTTGAAGAACCGCTAAACAATACAATTTAAAACAATTTAAAATACGTTTAAAAGGCATACAAAATCTTACATACATAGGGGAGACCAAGATGAATTTGTCTCAAATCACCCCATCTGCCGGAAGACCCATGTCTTCACGGCTTTTCGGAAGGCCAGCAAGGTGGGGACAATTCGTATCTTGGGGGGGGTTGGTTCCAGAGAGCAGAGGCCCCCACAGAGAAGGCCCCGCCAGCCGACATTGTTTGGCTGACGGGACCCGGAGGAGACCCACTCTGTGGGACCTAACTGGTCGAAGGGAAGTATGAGGTAGGATGCGGTCCTGGAGGTAATCTCTAACATCCCTTCCAGCTGTGTGATTTTGTGACTCTACCTGAGAGGGAAGTGTGCTTGCTAATGCCTTCAGAGATTTAAATACAGGTAGTCCTCCGTTCACAACCGTAATTGAGCCCAGAATTGTAAGTCATGCTGTTTGTTAAGGAGGTCATCTGTTTTGCAGCGGCCGTTTGAGGAAACGCCGTGGTTGTTAAACGAACGCCACGGGTCTTTAAGTGAACCTGTTGTACCCAGTGGGCATTTTTTGCTAGCAACCAGAAGTCAAACACCTATTTCGATTAAAAAATAATAATCATAAGTCGCAGTCACGCGACCATGGGATATTGCAAACAGCCATAAACAGGTCATAAAACTCTGAAACTGGGTCATATGTAGCTCTGGGGTAGCTCATCAGAACTTTAAACAGTCGCTAAGTGACCAAGTCGTAAGTCGAGGACTACCTATAGGGGATGGCAGGAAAAGACCCTGTATAAGATGGCGCTTATTTTGGGAGAGCTGTAAAAATAGCTTTCCCTCGGGTGCCTCTTAATTCCTGACACAATTTTTTTGTGCTTCCGTAAAGCAGCCAATATTTTCACGCCGTCCACATGAGCATCTCACCATCGACTTGAGACAGTAACTTGCAAAGGTTAAAAGGGAACACTTGTATTTTTTTCAGGGTCAGAATCCGAATGGAGCTGGAAGGGACCTTGGAGGTCTTCTAGTCCAGCCCCCTGCTCAAGCAGGTTTCATCGAGGTTCTCATGTAGAACCTGGGCCGGACTTTCCCAGTTGGCTTTGGAGGAAGCTCTTCCAACATCGGGAGCTCCTTAGAAAAATAAAAATACGTCATTTTTGATGCGAAAGAGAAATCTGCCCCAGGAAGATTAAAACGAGAAGGGCAAGCCGTGGTTTTGTTTTGTTTTGTTTTTTCCTTCCCCCCCATCAACTTTTCCTCTGTTGAGATTGCATGTTTTAGACCAGTGGTTCCCAACCTTTTTGTGATCGAGTACCACTTGGAGGTCCCGTACAGTCGCCGCGTACCACCTGGTTCCAGAGAAACTAAATTCGATCAGATATCACTTTATTTCCATAATTGTACCGTTCCTTTTTTGGCCCCGCGCATCCAGCAACTGGATTCTCGGGCCGCTGGGACCAGGTGGGTGGCGTGTGGCAACAGTTGCAAATCGTTGCCAGATTATCTTGTATTAGGCAGTAAACATTTTTGTGAAGTAAAAAATAACTAACTAAAAATCGTTCATGACCCCGAAAGTGTTCGCGTACCACCTGGAAGGCACTCGCGTACCACTAGTGGTACACGTACCACAGGTTGGGAACCACTTTTTTAGACCATGCATGTTCAACTCAAGGCCCAGGGGCCAGATCCGGCCCCAGGGGGGTTGCTTAGATCTGGCCCACGGGACCAGCCTGGAAACAGCAAAGGACCAGCCCGTGGTGCTTCTGCCAGCAAAAATGAAACTTGGGGGGGGGGGGCGCCCCATTTTTGACCGCATGCGGGGGGCCCCACCCAGCTCCGTTTTCACTGGCAGAGGGCTATCAAAACAAAAGGAGAAATGTTTCCCCTTTTGCACTTGAGCATGCAAGAAAGAACAGGAAAGGGGAAAGACAAAGAAGAAGATGGAAAGAGAGCAAGGAAGGAAAAATAAGGAAAGAGGGGATGGAAGAAGAAAGGAGAAGGAAGGAAAAAAGGAAGGAAGGAAGAAAAGGAAAGGAAGGAAGGAAGGAGATTATAATGAGAGTGAGGGAGGGTCTCAGGGAAGTCCTGCCTTAGCACTTGGCCACCACAGGTGCCCCCAACACGAGTCCCGTGTCACGTCCACCATGGCCACCCCAAGCCCTTCGAGGTCAAACGCAACCCTGATGCGGCCCTCAATGAAATCGAGTTCAACACCCCTATTTTTGTCTAACGGGGCTGTTCTGTGTGTTCCTGTTTCCTTTTTCAGAAGCCCACACGAAAAGAAGAAGCGGCGGTCACACTCCCACATGAAGTCCAAAGCGAGGTCCCACTCGCCTTCCGTCTCGCCGGGAAAACAACCCGCCCATAAGAATTCCAGTCACTCAGCCAGCATCTCTCCCGTGGAGAGCCGAGGATCCAGTCAAGAGCGTTCTGGGTAATGAGCCCCCAAGAGCCCCCATTCCGGCTGAGCGTATAAATAATCCAAACTGGGAAAGTAAATAATAGTAAAAGCAGGGGATTGCCGGGGAGTGGGGGTGGGATGCTTGCTGATTCTCTGCCCAAAAAAATAATAATAATAAAATCCAAGTTTGGTTCCCTTTCTTCCCCAAACCTTGGGAGGGAGGGGCGAATGCAGCAAGCAAGCTTTGAGCATGTTGGAATTGTAAATGCTCCAGCATCACAGAAGGGGTGCGCTGCGGTTGTTTAGCTGGTTACCTGTTTGACTTGCCCTTCTACATCATCTCGGGAAAAATCGAAGAAGTGTTGAAGAGGGTTATGTAGATCGTTCTGCGCAGCTCTGCGGAGGGGCTAGGCTGTTGGAGTTGAAGTGCGAGGAAAACAGGCTGGGTTTTTTTTCCCCCCAACGCTCTCCTGCTCAGAAAAAAGAAAATAATGGAATACCAACATTTTATATGTGATGCTTCGGTTTGCAGAGGTGGGGAGATAGGTGGGGGTAGGTAAAGAGAGGGATGGATGGACGGACAGACAGACAGACAGACATGTATGGATAAAAAGGATGGATGGATAGAGATGGGAGATAAATAGACAGACACATGTATGGATAAAAAGGTTGGTTGGTTTGGATGGATGGACGGATGGATGGACGGACGGACGGATAGAGATGGGAGATAAATAGACAGACATGTAAGGATAAAAAGGTTGGATGGATGGATGGGAGATAAATAGACAGACAGACATGTATGGATAAAAAGGATGGATGGATAGAGATAGGAGATAAATAGACAGACACATGTATGGATAAAAAGGTTGGTTTGGATGGATGGATGGATGGACGGATAGAGATGGGAGATAAATAGACAGACATGTAAGGATAAAAAGGTTGGATGGATGGATGGGAGATAAATAGACAGACACATGTATGGATAAAAAGGTTGGTTTGGATGGATGGATGGACGGATAGAGATGGGAGATAAATAGACAGACATGTAAGGATAAAAAGGTTGGATGGATGGATGGGAGATAAATAGACAGACAGACATGTATGGATAAAAAGGATGGATGGATAGAGATGGGAGATAAATAGACAGACACATGTATGGATAAAAAGGTTGGTTTGGATGGATGGATGGATGGACGGATAGAGATGGGAGATAAATAGACAGACATGTAAGGATAAAAAGGTTGGATGGATGGATGGATGGATGGATGGATGGATGGATGGATGGATGGATGGATGGATGGATGGACGGATAGAGATGGGAGATAAATAGACAGACACATGTATGGATAAAAAGGTTGGTTTGGATGGATGGACGGATGGATGGACGGATAGAGATGGGAGATAAATAGACAGACATGTAAGGATAAAAAGGTTGGATGGATGGATGGACGGATGGATGGATGGATGGATGGACGGATAGAGATGGGAGATAAATAGACAGACATGTAAGGATAAAAAGGTTGGATGGATGGATGGACGGATGGATGGATGGATGGATGGACGGATAGAGATGGGAGATAAATAGACAGACATGTAAGGATAAAAAGGTTGGATGGATGGATGGATGGATGGATGGATGGATGGATGGATGGATGGATGGATGGATGGATGGACGGATAGAGATGGGAGATAAATAGACAGACATGTAAGGATAAAAAGGTTGGATGGACGGATGGATGGATGGATGGATGGACGGATAGAGATGGGAGATAAATAGACAGACATGTAAGGATAAAAAGGTTGGATGGATGGATGGATGGATGGATGGATGGATGGATGGATGGATGGATGGATGGGAGATAAATAGACAGACAAACATGTATGGATAGAAAGGTTGGATGGATGGATGGATGGATGGAGATGGGAGATAAATAGTATGTATTACTATTACTAAATAGTAATAGTAATTTTAATCCATACACATGTATGGATAAAAATGTTGGTTTGGATGGATGGACGGATAGAGATGGAAGATAAATAGACAGACAGACATGTATGGATAGAAGATGGATGGATGGATGGAGATGGGAGATAAATAGACAGACACGTGTATGGATAAAAAGGTTGGTTTGGATGGATGGATGGATGGACGGATAGAGATGGGAGATAAATAGACAGACAGACATGTATGGATAAAAAGGATGGATGGATAGAGATGGGAGATAAATAGACAGACACATGTATGGATAAAAAGGTTGGTTTGGATGGATGGATGGATGGATGGACGGATAGAGATGGGAGATAAATAGACAGACATGTAAGGATAAAAAGGTTGGATGGATGGATGGGAGATAAATAGACAGACACATGTATGGATAAAAAGGTTGGATGGATGGGTGGATGGATGGATGGATGGATGGATGGATGGACGGATAGAGATGGGAGATAAATAGACAGACATGTAAGGATAAAAAGGTTGGATGGATGGATGGATGGATGGATGGATGGATGGATGGATGGATGGACGGATAGAGATGGGAGATAAATAGACAGACATGTAAGGATAAAAAGGTTGGATGGATGGATGGATGGATGGATGGATGGATGGATGGATGGATGGATGGACGGACGGATAGAGATGGGAGATAAATAGACAGACATGTAAGGATAAAAAGGTTGGATGGATGGATGGGAGATAAATAGACAGACAGACATGTATGGATAAAAAGGATGGATGGATAGAGATGGGAGATAAATAGACAGACACATGTATGGATAAAAAGGTTGGTTTGGATGGATGGATGGATGGACGGATAGAGATTGGAGATAAATAGACAGACATGTAAGGATAAAAAGGTTGGATGGATGGATGGATGGATGGATGGATGGATGGACGGATAGAGATGGGAGATAAATAGACAGACACATGTATGGATAAAAAGGTTGGTTTGGATGGATGGATGGATGGACGGATAGAGATGGGAGATAAATAGACAGACATGTAAGGATAAAAAGGTTGGATGGATGGATGGATGGACGGATAGAGATGGGAGATAAATAGACAGACATGTAAGGATAAAAAGGTTGGATGGATGGATGGACGGATGGATGGATGGATGGATGGATGGACGGATAGAGATGGGAGATAAATAGACAGACATGTAAGGATAAAAAGGTTGGATGGATGGATGGACGGATGGATGGATGGATGGATGGACGGATAGAGATGGGAGATAAATAGACAGACATGTAAGGATAAAAAGGATGGATGGATGGATGGATGGATGGATGGATGGATGGATGGACGGATAGAGATGGGAGATAAATAGACAGACATGTAAGGATAAAAAGGTTGGATGGATGGATGGACGGATGGATGGATGGACGGATAGAGATGGGAGATAAATAGACAGACATGTAAGGATAAAAAGGTTGGATGGATGGATGGATGGATGGATGGACGGATAGAGATGGGAGATAAATAGACAGACATGTAAGGATAAAAAGGATGGATGGATGGATGGATGGATGGATGGATGGATGGATGGATGGATGGATGGACGGATAGAGATGGGAGATAAATAGACAGACATGTAAGGATAAAAAGGTTGGATGGATGGATGGATGGATGGATGGATGGATGGATGGGAGATAAATAGACAGACAAACATGTATGGATAGAAAGGTTGGATGGATGGATGGATGGATGGAGATGGGAGATAAATAGTATGTATTACTATTACTAAATAGTAATAGTAATTTTAATCCATACACATGTATGGATAAAAATGTTGGTTTGGATGGATGGACGGATAGAGATGGAAGATAAATAGACAGACAGACATGTATGGATAGAAGATGGATGGATGGATGGAGATGGGAGATAAATAGACAGATAGACATGTATGGATAGAAAGGATGGATGGATATGGATGGATGAAGATATATAAGACAGACTAAACCAGATTAGAGAGACAGACAGATAGGGAGATGTAGGTAGGGAGATGGATGGATAGATAGATGTTTTGTTACCCCTGATCAGCCTCTTATTATCTCCAGTCCAATTTTAATTTGAGATTCGGCTGTGGCAAGATTCATTTTCAGGAGCAACAAGGTTCCATCTCCACCAATTTGATTTGGAAAAGGTTTCGATCATTGATCTCAGTAGGGAAACGTCAGAATATCTTTCAATCGCTTCATTTGGGGGGGGCAAAATGAATTAAAAACAGTGAGGATGATAGATCATTTGGAGGATATTAATCAGGATATTAACCTTGCAGAGTTAATAATTGATAAATTATTGAAATATTCCCTTTTTTTAAAAAAAAAAACCCAAAACTGGAAAGTTACCCAGGTATCAGGAGAAGATTTGAGTTGTGTAGTTAAAGATCATGCCAGAAAGAGCAAACGAGATCCAAGAAGAACATCAGAGTAAATCTTAATTTCTCTCTCGGTCTTAGCGACCCTGCCTAAGCACATTCTATCAGCAGAGTGAGATGCAAAGCCCAGAGCAGCTCAAATCTCTCCTAGGCAGAGTTTGTGGAAGCCGTCAAACTCCCTGGCTATTCTTCCAGTGTCCAAGGATCCATTCAGCATCTCCCACCCACCCACCCACCCACTTTTGTCCCTAGTTGGAAAGAAAGTTCCAGCCATTATCTGAGACGACAAAGCCACACGGAGATTGTCGAATCTCTGGATTGCGTTGCAATCTCTCTGAAATTATTTGAAGGCCTCTGACATCTCAAATCAATTTGAAGGTTCAGTGTGACTAGAATGATTCTACTGGCTCGCCGTGGCATCCCGATTTTCCCCTTTGAAGCTTTTGCCTGGCTCGTCTCTCAGAGCTGCGTTTTAAATTTTATTCTCTCGCATTTCTGTGAGAACCTCAGAACATTGGGGGTATTTTTTTTTCTTCTTCTTTTTCTTTTTCTCCTTTATTTTGGGAGATGTTCCAGGGAATTGTTTTCTTTGCCCCCCCCCCCCAAAAAAATAAAAGCATAGCTTCGTGTGAGAAAACTGGTCATCGGCGAATGTTGCAGAAGCAGCTTAATTTTAATTAATAATTATATGGGAATATTTGCGGAGAAGCTGCGAGTTAAGGATGCACCACCGATGAGAATGTGCAGGTGTCCATTCCTCGTGTCAGAGACCAACCTAGACATTCAACATGTTTCCTCGGATTATATTTCCCCCCCCCCCCCCCCACTGATCTTACAAGTTGTTTAAAAGGCAGACCAATCGCATTCGTTTCCTGAAAAAAGGCAGGATGTAAAAAACCTCCTTCCAGTCCTTTCCCTCCACCTGTTTGTTTGTTTGTTTGTTTGTTTGTGAGATTTATATACCGCCTCACAGTGCAAGCACTCTCTAAGCGGTTTGCACCAGTAAGCAATGTATATTTATATTGCCCCCAACAATCTGGGTCCTCATTTTACCTACCTCGGAAGGATGGAAGGCTGAGTCAACCTTGAGCCGGTGAGATTTGAACCGCTGACCTGCGGATCACAGTCAGCTAAAGTGGCCTGCAGTACTGCGCTCTAACCGCTGCGCCACCTCGGCTCTCTGTTTTTCGTGTTTAATTGCAATTGCTCGACTTAATTTGGGTATGTGGTTAATTACCTGTCAATTGATTGTTGTTGTTGTTGTTTTCTTCTCAAATTTTTAGGGGAGTGTCTTTGGAAAAAGAGGGCCAGATCTCTTCTGCGATTGTGTCGTCCGTTCAGAGTAAAATCACTCAGGTAAAAAAACTAAAGCGTGTTCCGGATTTTCCCAAGGCTTCGCAGTTACCGCAGTTCTTGCTCCAGCATCTTGTGGAGTGTCGGGTTTTGCACGTTGCAAAGGAGATGCCTAAAATTGGACCTGTTAAATCACCTGTTTCTGCTTTGCGAGAGGAGGGAGTTTCTTTGTTGTCTCTTGGTGCCAATGTTTGTGATTTAACAGGCAGTTCTCCGCTCACAACCACAACAAAAATCCTGTCGCTAAGCAAGGCTGTTGCTAAATGAGTCATGGCTAGGTTTGCACCCAAATTTTACTGAATTAAAGTTTCCAATTGTTGGGAACAGAAAAAAGTTTGTGTCTGTACAAGAACTGGAGAAAAAGATGGATCTGGGTCTGGTTTGGGAGCTGGGGCTAAACCCACTCATTCCTAACCACCTTTTAAATTTTTATTTATTCATATCCTGCCTTTATTATTTTTACAATGATCTTTTTTCAGCTCATAAAATAATTCTATTCATCTCTTTCCTTTTGGGTCCTTGCAATATACAGTGTGTATATATATCCCTTTAGTTTCATTTATCAGCAAAAAATGTTACACACACACACACACACACACACAAGTTGCTTCTCTCCTTGATTAGTTTCCATCCGTTGCTTCTTGTCCTGCCTTCAGGTGCTTTGGAGAATAGGTTGACCCCCTAGTCTAGGGGTCTCCAACCTTGGCAACTTTAAGACTTGTGGACTTCAATTCCCAGAGTTCCTCAGCCAGCTTTGCTGGCTGAGGAATTCTGGGAGTTGAAGTCCACAAGTCTTAAAGTTGCCAAGGTTGGAGACCCCTGCCTAGTCCTTCTTTTCATTAAACTAGATCTAACCCAATTCCTGCCATCACTCTTTGTATGTTTTTATAAATAATGTTTACAGTATTTATTATAACCAGCCTTCTGCTATCGTAATATTTCTTTCTGGAGCAAAAACAAAAAAAAACCCTCTTCATTCCCAATTTTTTAAGATAGCACAGTGAGATTTAAGGATATAGGCGCCCTGCAATGCAGAACCTAAGAACAGCCAGCGTTGGAAAGTGCATTGGCAGATTTGATGGAATTATTCTGATCTGACAAAGTTATTCCCCTTTGGGGCAGTGTCTCTGAAGCCACAGCTCGCCCCTGGTCTGGAGTTGCCCTAAAAAAAAAGACTGCTTTTGAGAAATGTCAAACCATCCCAAGCAATTAAATGAGACGGCTAACCAAACTTAAGCTTACCTAAAATATTCTCTCTTTTTTTTTTTTTTGCCTGCTGGTTATCCTTGACAGAATTTGTAAGCAAACTGGGAGCTGCTTATATATCCATTTTACATTTTCTCCGTTGAGATGGATTTGTGGAGTCCCTGGTGTTTTGGTATCTTTACTTACAGACGTTTCATTACCGAACGAGGGAACATCATCAGTGCTAGAAGAGAGTGGGGTTTGCTCCCTGTCAGTGTTGATGGGAGTATTTGGTGGTTCCTTGATTAAGCTGCTGTTTACTGAGCTCCTTGATTGCTGAAATTGTATTGTGGTACGAACAGAGTGACGGATAGGAATTTTCCTATCAAAGAGGCGATATAGGATCTTGCTTCTTTGAAGTCATTCTTACTTAGAAAATAAAACCGAGATTCAGTTCTAATTAACAAAATATTTATTTTAGTACAAAAGTAACAAAAGAATATAAACCTTAAATAAGCTACATTTTCTCAGTTAAGAATTCACGTCTGCCTCGGGCGAGGCTCAGATGAGAAGAAGAAGGAAGGAGGAGACTAGTAAAACATATCACATGTCTGCTTGATTAGAAAATACAGTAAACCTAGAAATAGTAGAGATGCTCAACTGGCAATATCCACATCGTGACACAGAGAGCAAACCCCACTCCGTTCTAGCACTGATGATGTTACCTAGTTGGGTAACGAAATGTTTGCAAGAAAACAACCAAGCTCAGAGAGCACCAAGGACCCCACAGTCCTCCTCCTCCACTCTGCAGACTCCACTCCCTTATATCACTAATGCTGTCCCCTAGTTGGGCAATGAAACGTCTGCAAGAAAACCACCAAGGTCGGAGAGCACCAAAGACCCCACTCCTCTTCCTCCTCCATCCAATCCCCACTCCCTTCTAGTTCTGATGATGTCCCCTACTTGGGTAATGAAACGTCTGCAAGAAAACCACCAAGCTCTGAGAGCACCAAGGAGCCCACAGTTCAGCCCTAAGCTACAGATATTCCCTTCCTTTGGCGAGGTGGAATTTTGGGGTTTGGGTGGTAAGAAATACTGTATTTTTCGGAGTATAAGACGCACCGAAGTATAAGATGCACCTTAGTTTTGGGGGAGGAAAACAAGGAAAAAAGGCCTCTGCCTCCAAGCAATTTGCCAAACAGCAAACAGCACAGATGATATACATTGCTTGCTGTTTATTTCTGTGCATGTGTGCCTGACCCATAGAAATAGCAAAGAATTGGAGAAATGTACATTATGCCAGAAAGTTTTCTTAAATGTAGTCACACTAACTCTTCCCAATTATTTAAATAGATCTACTCCAAGGTAACTAAACTAATACTAAACAGGACACTGTTACATTTCAGACTATACTTGTACAGAGCTGTTAAAATTAATTAAAATTTCTGGAAGTATACATTATTCTCTATTATTTAAAAGAAGATACAATAGCATTGGGCCTCTTCAGAGCAAGCATTTATTTTAAAAAGCTTCTTTATTTTGTTAAGTTGTCTAGATTTACAGGGATCTCCAACCTTGGCAACTTTAAGACTTGTGGACTTCAACTCCCAGAATTCCACAGCCAGCAAAGCTAACAAAGCTGGCTGTGGAATTCTGGGAGTTGAAATCCACAAGTCTTAAAATTGCCCCTGGCTCTAGAACAATAATAAAGCAGTCTTTAAAAAATAAGTCTAATAATTTGAACATTCTACAGACATTTATAGTTACTCACTTACCCCCTTCCATCCAGTTCAGCAAAAAATAAAAATCTGCTGTCTCTCCCAGCTATTTGCCTCTTTGCAGTTTCACTTTCATTTTCCCATGTGGCAAATCAGCTGTAGATCGGGAAGTGCTAGTGACTTGCTTGGTTTTACAGGCTCTTCCCTCTTCGCTGCAAACAGGTAAATTGCTGGAAGACAGAGGCCAAAGGGTGGGGGTGGCTGGGTGGGTGGGGCTACATTCGGTGTATAAGACGCACCCAAGTTTTCACCCTCTTTTGGGGGGTAAAAAGGTGCGTCTTATACTCCGAAAAATACGGTATACGATATACTGTTGAAGAGGTCCTCGGCCAACCTTGGGCAGACTGTTTGTTTTGTTACTGTTGCTGTCTGACTTTGTTTTATGCTTCCTTTGTGTGCAGGATCTTATGGCCAAGGTGAGGGCGATGCTTGCAGCTTCTAAAAATATTTCCACCAGTGCCTCTTGAGACTGAGAGATGGAAGTTCTAGAAGGAACAGAAAGTCCTTGTTAGCTGCGGGAAAAAGAGTCCTCTTGCAACGCTGCTGAGTTGCAAAACTTCCTTTGCAGAAAAAACAGCCGTGGGAAGGGAGCCTTGTAAATTATGTTCTGATTGGTTTCTCAGTAAGAATTTTACAACAAGAGGTGCCTGTATATTTGTAAATACGACATTCCGGCGAGTGTTACACAAATAAAAATGCAGAGAAATCCTTTTTATTAGCTAAAGGCTTTCTGGAGATTGGTTGGTTATTGGTTTCCTTTTCCTTTTTGTTTTTTTTTCTCTCCTTTGTTTCAGATGACCTTATACTCGCTTTTAAATTAGGGTCCCCTAAAGTAGTGTGTATAAATTGAATTTAGCAGAACAAAGCGAGGAAATGCTAATAAAGGCAACCGGCAAAAGGAGGAAAAAAATTAGGCCGAAGGACTGACATTTATTGAGCTGTATAGATTTTGCTTGGAGAGAATAATGCAAAAGGGTCGAAGGGAGCAGATTCCTAATATTCTCCAAGCTGTAATTGGGAGCTGACTTGCAGGGTTTTATGGCCCCCAGTCAGAAAAAAATCTAGTTATTTACTTGGTGACAACCATTCCAAGATTTGGAATAAGACTTCTTAATACCTTGCTGGAAGAAGAACTCAGGATCCTCTAGATATTCAGAGTTCTGCCCATAAAAGTAAATCTCAATTTATTTGACTATCATAAAATCTCTCTCTCTCTGTCTCTCTCTCTATTTCTCTCTGTATTTCTCTCTCTCTGTCTCTCTGTCTGTCTCTCTCTCTCTCTCTCTCTCTCTCTCTCACACACACACACACACACACACACACACACACAATTTATTTGGACTTCTAATTAAAAATATATTGGGAGCTTGGCGGATATAATAATAATCCACTTCTTGAAGCAATACTTGTTGAAAATTCAAGGACAAACATACATACCGCAGAAGACTTGCATTTTGCTGCCGAATTTTCATGGGGCAATTCTAGAAGGATCCAGGACGCTCCATCCCAAATCCACCGCTCCAGAATTGGGGCTGGGCTGATCGTGTGAGGGTCTAGAAACACCACAGTTGGAATTCTTGGGAAATAACTCTTGGGAAGAGGGGATTGATGTGTAATCCATTTTGAAATTAGTCATAAAGGAGTAAAATTAGTATAATAAAATCTCAGCCAGCTTTAGGCATTGGGAGGGGACGGGTGATTTAATGCTAGCTGTTTCCAAGTTTGTTTTAGTGCGTGGAGCCTCTTTAATTTAACAGTAAATGAATTCACTGACCTATTTTTCCTTGACACATTATTATTTCTACAATCACTTTACCAAACACAAAACCACTGCTAATCGAGCTTAACTTTGTCCAGGTCCCAAACAGAGAGTTAAAAATTAGGGAACACTAGCCACGATCTGTTGGGTTGTCATTTCAGCGATACTTCCTTACCTAAACCGATAAAACAGAATGACCCTAGGGAGGAAAAAGGAAGTGGTTTTGATTTCCTGCTGGCTTCCCCATTGACTTTGCGCGTGGGAAATCACATCGGAGATCACAATCACGTCACCGTAGTGGGTGCAGAAGAACTGCAGGGTGGCGAGGTGGCTCTACAGGGGCTACAATTTTGCCAAAGCAGCTGGTCTGAAGATCCTTTCAATTTCAATCCCACGGGAGTCTCGGATTCCAGATTTTGGACCTATTTTTTTTTTAAAGTTAAGCTATTGGAGGCACCTTGATTCAAAAATTGTCGTCCTGCATTGCACCGTTTCATCCAACAGAAAATTAGGAGAGTTTTAATAGTTTATAGATGTTGCCTTTATAAATGACGACTGGCAAACCGCAATTATGCACTGAACCTTGCCAATTTCCTATAATTATAGCTTGTAAGAATGGAGCACAATACATTTTTTAAAAACCCAAAGGAATCCAGAGGGTTTTAAGTGGCGGCTCTGAACAAGAGCCAGATTAAAATTTTGAATACGACTTGTTTCCGCCTTTAAAAGGGGGAACAATTCAGTTTTATAAGATAGTGCGTGACTTTTGACTTCACAGATTTATATATTTATTTTTAAATCTGGAGACCTTGAGGTTAAAAAGTATTAAGAACTTCTAGAAAATCCTCAGTTTAAAAGGTTCAAAGGTTTTGCTTTAAAACTTGGCCATCGTTCAAGCAAGCATGAATCCTTGTGATTTCATGGTTACAAAATCCGTTGTCATTTTCTTAGCAACGATGCTGAAAAATTTGCCATTGTTCGAATCTAGCCTGCAATAGAGGTATTTTTCTTGTGGTCTGTATGAAGGAGTTCCAACCCTGCTTTTTTTTTTGGTCTTTGGAGATCATTTGTCAATCTTTCGACGGACTGCTCAAGAGGTCGGGCAATTGTGCTGCGTTTGTGCAGTTTACAATGTGAGGCGGGAATTAAGCTATCCTCCACAGAGCTTTCGTTTCGATAGTAAACCTTTGCCAAAATAAAATGTGGATATATTGAAGGATCATCGAGAAAATTTGGTGACCCTGAATGTTAATATCCTAGAGTCAAGAATTGCGATGGAGCTTTTCCAGTAGGGTTTTTGCCTTCAAAAAAATACGAAACTTGTTGAGAAAGGCACTGATGATGTTGCCTGGTTTGGTAATGAAACGTCTGCAAGAAAACCATCAAAATATCAGATCTTTAAGGCGTGTTTTTTCAAACTCTCTTCCCAAGGGGCATTTTCTTTTGTCTCCTCTCTTCCTACGCAATGCATCGCTGTTTGAATGCGCTCGGAGATGCTGTTAATGGCATGTCTTCCTCCCTCCCTCCCCCCCCCTCTCTCTCTCAAATGTGTTCCCTATTTAAAGGGTGGGGGAATGAGCTACACCGTTCCTGTTTGTTCCCTGACATACTTTGCTTTTTTTACCCCTATATTGCACTTGAGCGACTTCGTAATTGCCTCAGGTTGCATTATGAAAAAAATAAGACGCTTTTGTCTTGTTTGGGAAGGGGTTTTCCTAGCCTCGGATAATAAGGCGTCCTTGTTTATCGGAGAACGAAATGCAGAAAGTTGTTTTTGTTTTGAAAGAAAGAAAAAAAAATACAAATCCATTCTGCTCAGTCTTACGGGATGATCACTGCACAGAAGGGGATGTCACAGGGGACAATCTCAAATCTTTAGTTCCTTATTTGATTTATCCTTTAAATTCAAGTATTTCCACTAAGTTCTTACGTTTTGGATGCTGCAACAGTGGTCAATTCCAGATATGATGATGATGTCCATTCAGTCATGTCCAGTTCTGTGGACCAGGTCTCTCCATGTCTTCCAATCTTGCATTACTTCTTTTAAGTTATTCTATGCTCTGGCCGATGTCACTTTTGATAGTGTCCAGCCACCATGTTCTTTGGTGGCCTGGTTTCCTTCTACCCCCTAACTCTTCCAAACACAATCTCTCCAGTGAATTTCCCCACATGACATGGATGTAAGTGACTGCCTTGGCCCTCCCGTTCAAGAAAGCAGAACTCTTGAATCAATTAGCATTTCAAAAGGAGGCTTTTATTGAAAGAAAGTGATCGCAAGACAAAGGAAGCAGGATCTGAGCATTCCCGCGCAATTCCATTAGGTTAAAGCAGTTAGAAACCCCTCCTCAGTCTGGTGTTGAATAAGTCAATCCACAGGTGCAGTTATTTTGAGAACCAATGTGTGATGACCCGGGGCGTGGTACGGAAGCAGCAACACCACCAGAGAACAGGTCTAACTCCCCTTTATTGCTCCAACTTTGCCCCCAAAATTCCCTATGTTTACTACAAGTCCTGGAGCAAAGCTCTCATGCACCTTCAACAGCCTCTGGCTGTGAGTAGTCCAGTAAGCAAGGTTTGCAAACCAGTAACCAGGGCCCGCAGTCCAATAAGCCAGGTTAGCAAACCAGTAACCAAGGCAAGAAGTCCAGTTAGCAAGGTTAGCAAAAGAGTAACCAGAGCAAGAAGTTCAGTGAAGTAGGCAAACCGGGGAAGCCCCACAAGACAAAGCACAGTAATCTCCAGACATTGGCAGGCTCCACAGTTTCAACGCTTGTTCCCGACAAATGCCCCTCCCACCGGCATTCCCCTCCCTCCTTACATCTCAGTCCCCAGGTGTGCCCTGTTAAGGGGGGTCGGGGCACCTCCCTTGTAGCCAGCTCAGTCTGCGTTGTTCCTGCCTTCCCTCTTCTCTTCATGCTCTAGGATCAGGAGGGGGTGGTCCTGCTCATTGCCTGAGCTGTCTCTCCTGCTCCTCCCTGTCTACAAGCCTTTCTGATCCTGAAGAGCCCTGCCCTTCCCCAGTTTCCTCCAAAGCCAACGGAGCCTCCCCCTCGATCTCTGTCAGCACCTGTTCCAGCTCATCTTCCCCCGCAGATTCAGGCTCCGAAGGGGGCACGACACAGAGGCTGAGAAGGTGATAAGTTGTTCTCGGGCATGGCTTGCTGGAGGCTCCAGAACTGAGACAAAACAGATGGCTCTTGCCACTTACATTCCTAAGAAGGTAAATCAAAGTACAGGATAGGTACTGTAAGCACCAGGAAAAAGGCTATTATCTAAAGAATGCACCCAGGCCCCCTCCCCACTAAAATGGCAGCTTCCCGATAGCGATTTATGGGACCTGACAATGGCCAAAATAGCTGAGATGCCGTTTTGTGATCTAAAAATATTTAGCACTTTTACTACTGAATGAATTCAGTCTCAACCTTATAGAGGTAAGTATATATACCCTGCTGGCCTTCCGAAAAGCCGTTAAGACATGGCTCTTCCTGCAGGCAGGGGGTAAAGCTTAATTCCATCTACACTCTCCTCCGGGTATGTCTGGTGATTGAATGGTGCTTTTATATTGTAATTTTTAATTTTTATATTTTGATTTTAATTGAATTTATTGGTTTTCTTGTATTTTTCCTGTGTTGTAAGCCGCCCTGAGTCCCTCTGGAGTGGGGCGGCATATAAGAAACCATAAATAAATAAATAAATAAATAAATAAATAAATAAATAAATAAATAAATAAATAAATAAATAAATAAATAAATAAATAAATAAATATTCAGGATTGGGGCTTTGTTGAACCATTTCCTGGTGTGATGATGATGGGGTGCAGCCCCATCATGGCTTCCCACCTAGCCCCATCCCATCCATTTGGATGTACAGAAAGAACTCAATTCTTTCGCCCAAGTTCATTAGATAACACTGCTCCTCCCAAGATCTTTAGACACAAGAGGAACTAAAGATCCTCTTGATGCAGGTGAAGAAGGAGAGTGCAAAAGTTGGCTTGAAACTCAACATTAAGAAAACTAAGATCATGGCATCCGGCCCTCTCAATTCCTGGCAAATAGAAGGGGAAGAAATGGAGGTAGTGACAGATTTTATTTTCCTGGGCTCCAAGATCACCGCAGATGGGGACTGCAGCCAAGAAATTAAAAGACGCTTGCTCCTGGGGAGGAAAGCTATGGCAAATCTAGACAGCATACTAAAAAGCAGAGACATCACCCTGCCAACAAAAGTGCGTATAGTCAAGGCTGTGGTTTTCCCAGTTGCAATGTACGGCTGTGAAAGTTGGACCATAAGGAAGGCTGAGCGCCAAAGAATTGAGGCCTTTGAACTATGGTGCTGGAGAAGACTCCTGCGAGTCCCTTGGACTGCAAGGCGATCCAACCGGTCAGTCCTAGAGGAGATCAACCCTGACTGCTCTTTAGAAGGCCAGATCCTGGAGAAGAAACTCAAGTACTTTGGCCACCTAATGAGAAGGAAGGACTCACTGGAGAAGAGCCTAATGCTGGGAAAGATTGAGGGCAAAAGAAGAAGGGGA
The DNA here is from genome assembly GCA_023053685.1 of Diadophis punctatus similis. Taxonomy (NCBI): domain Eukaryota; kingdom Metazoa; phylum Chordata; class Lepidosauria; order Squamata; family Dipsadidae; genus Diadophis; species Diadophis punctatus. Next base: position 664,865 of record JALIGW010000073.1, on the reverse strand, counting down.
CGACAGAGAATGAGGTGGATGGATGCAGTCACTGAAGCAGTCAGCGTGAGTTTAAATGGATTCCGGGGGATGGTAGAGGACAGGAAGGCCTGGTGGAACGTTGTCCATGGGGTCACGATGGATCAGACACGACTTCACAACTAACAACAACAATCCTCAAATTACAACCAGTTGTTTAGTGGTTGTTCGAAGTTGCAACAGCAGTGAAAAAAGTGACTTACGGCCGTTTTTCACACGCCCATTGTGGCATCCCCCTGGTCACCATGAACAAAATTCAGACACTTAGCAACTGACTCATATTTATGACAGTTGCAGTGTCCCATTGTCACACGATCCCCCTTTTGCACAAACAAGGTCAATGGGGAAGCCGGATTCACTTCACAACCGTGTGACTAATGTAACACCTGCCCAGATTCGCTTAAGAAATGGCAAGAAATGGGACAAAACTCACTTAAATGTCTCACTTAGCGACAGAAATTTTGGGCTCAATTGTGGCCGTAAGTCAAGGACTCCCTGTATTTATCCTTCCTTGGCTTCTCCTTTGCAAAAAGAAAGAACAAACTTGACACTGCTGTTCATGTTGTCTAGAAGGCATCAACAGTGTTTCTCAATACTTTTTACAAAGATTTCGGCTCCTCGGTCTCCATTTTTTTAATAAGTGTTTTGCCACACCACAGAGGCAGTATGTGAAAGATAGAAAGCTTTTGCTTTCAGTGGCTACTTCTATATAATATTAATAACCACTTAGCTGACCATAAATTTGTTGAAATGGGTCTGGGCGTAATTGAAATCACCACATACCTTTCCATTAAAGTAGTTGGAGAAAAGGTAGGATTTTCACTCCGGGCTGCCTAGAGGCAAATATTAAACCCATTCAAGGCACTTTTTTGCAGAAGCCAAAAATAGTTGAAGTGTGACCTTGAAAGTTTTGACTCTTCCTCAACCATCTTGTCCAAAAGTTGACTTTCCAAGGAGAATCAGCGATATTTGAGAAGCTGGTCAAACAGACATTTTTCCCCTTCTTTTGATTTTTATTTCTAACCCTAGCACACACATACTGCCCACTCTTTTTTCTACAGCATTTGCATTTCTTAAAAGTTTCTTCATCTCTTTCCTTATTGTTAATAAACCTTTTGCCAAGATGAATAAATGGGATCTATTTCCTTTAGGGGTTTTTCCCCCATTGAAATATGATTTATTCTGTTTTCCTTGATGAATACATCAGCAAGATAAATTAATTATCAGATCTAAAATCTTCACTGCATTATGCAATCTCCAACATTTGCTGCAAAGTGATTAGGTGTAATTTATTCTGTTTTCTTCGATTAATACATTATCAAGATAAATTAATTTTCACATCTATAATCCTCATTGCATTATATAATCTCTCCAACATTCACTGCAAATCTTTTGGCTTACCAGCTAATAACATGACACCATTGATCTAAAAAACTACACATACATTCACATCCCCGTGCACGCACTTCCTAATGTTGCCACAAACGTTCCTTATCTATATAACCACAGATATATTAAAACATAAACAAAGGGATCAATTTTTTCCCTGAGGAAAAAAAACGGACAAGAGGAAAAAGATGTTAAAAACAAAAAATCAATTTGGCTATGATGATTGAAGATAAACTGTCATTTGGAGGTAAGCCAGTTCACTTTTTACTCCCTGAAGTATCGGGTTTAAGGGATTCAATGGTGGAGTTAGAAGATTTGCAGATTCTGAACAGATTATCATTCACATCGAATTGAGAGCTTTTCAAAACGCAGGCGTTTTGCCCTCCAGGACCTTTACTTTTCTTTCAAAAAGTGGAATAAATGCTTTGAAAGAGAAGAAATCAGGATAGTTCATTGCAGCCTGTCTTAATGTTTAAAAAAAAATTTTTTTCCAGCAAATGCCGCACTTCTTAAGCGACATTTGACCACAGTGAAGATTGCAGGCAAGAATTCATGACGGATAACATATATTTTTTCTTCTTCATCCATAATAGATGTTTGGCGGAGGAACTCCTGTCAATACACGGTTGCAAATTACCAGTTAAGTTAACATTTGGTAACCGTGAAAGGATACCTTTATTTTTGCTGTAGAAAATGGGAGAACTTTTCATTCTGCCTAAGTGTGCTAAAACGATTCCGATACAGGAATTGGAGGAAATAATTTTAATTCAGAACAGGCTTGCCGTTAACAGACAGTGCTATTTTCAACTTCGGGTGGGGGGGAACCCAATAGCTGGGCTTCATGTCATCTTTCTGTGTTGTTGTTTCCCCCCTAAAGTAAACCCTCTAAACCAAGGGTGAAATGCTACCGGTTCGGCCCAGTTCAGGTGTACCGGTAGTGGCGGCCACAGGTGGTTCGGAGAACCGGTAGTGGTGGTAGCACTAGGTTCCTCCCAGGAGTGAAATGCTCCCAGTTCGGGCGGGCCAGTCGGTCACCGTAGAGCCGATAGAGCCGATAGCAATCACAGCGCGAGGCTTCCCCCACCCGCCTGGACGCCACCATTTGGGTTCTTTTACCCTCTGCGCATGCGCAAAGCGTTCTGCGCATGCACAGAGGGTAAAGGAACCCAAATGGCGGCGTCCAGGTGGGTGGGGGAAGCAGGTGGGGGAAGCCTCGCGCTGCGATCACTATCAGCTCTACGACCGACTGGCCTGCCCGAACTGGGAGCATTTCACCCCTGGTTCCGCCCACCCACCCGGATGTCGCCATTTCCTTTTTTTAACCCTCTGCGCATGCACAGAGGGTAAAAAAGCGTGCGCGACGTTGGCACGCGTGCTTCCGAACCAGTAGGGCAGGTAAGTAGATTTCACTGCTGCTCTAAACTTATTTTTTGAGACTTTGCTTTACTTTTTTTTTTTATTCGTTCCAAACTGAGGCCGAATCATCTCGATTGAATAAATACTCTGAAAATCAGTTGCAGACCCATCTGGTCTTTTCATTTCCAGCCCTACAAAAGCAGTAATTTCTGGTGGAGTTACAGACGAGCTGAATATTTTGGGGGAGGAGAAAGTTTTTTATCCCCATAGCCCTCCTCTCTCCAAAACGAGGGGTGGGCATCACAAAGAGCCATTTTACCAGACACCTGTTATCTTGGAATGAAGTGAGATCCTGGGATTTGGGCTGGGTGTGACGCAAAATGAAAACCAAACCATCAACAATCGAGTTGTATTGGATTTACCGGTCATCTTTACGACCTGACAGCAAGTCCCCAGGGTTTTTAGCAAAGCTAAAGGTATGTTTAGGCAGCAGACAAAGCAAAATCCAAGAATGGAGAAAAATTCAAGGATTAAGATAAATCTGATGATTAGGGGACTGGAGGCTAAATCATATAAAGAACGGTTGCTGGAATTGGGCATGTCCAGTTTAGTGAAAAGAAGCACTAGGAGGGATATGATAGCAGTGTTCCAATATTTGAGAGGTTGCCACAAAGAAAACGGGGTCAACCTATTCTTCAAAGCACCTGAAAGCAGGATAAGAAGTAAAGGATGGAGGTTTTATCAAAGGGAGATCTAACCTAGAATGAAGGAGAAATTTCCTGGCAGTGAGGACAATTATTCAGTGGAAGAAGTTACCTCCAGAAGTTGTGAATGCTCCAACACTGGAAGTTTTAAAGAAGAGTTTGGACAACTGAAATGGTATAGATTCCCCCTAAGCAGGGGGTTGGACTTGAAGACCTCCAACGTCCCTTCCAACTCTATTATTCTGTTCTAAATCTTAAGGTGAGGGAATAAAGGGTGCTTTAACAGCTGAACTGTGCTGTCCTGCTCGTGCCTGCGCGCACACATAACTCTGGTTTAGTGGTTTATTAATATTCCCCCATAACTCCCCCAAAACCCAGAACTGTCCCAATTAAGTCCAGCCACAAGCAGACCAATGCTTGTCCACAGAGCAATGACCAATGAGTCCACAAGGCAGTTGAAAGTTTCCCAATTAAAATAAACCCACCAGGCAAAATTCAATCCAAAATACAAGAGAGTTCACGAAGCAAGAAAAATCCAGAGTTCACAAAGCACTATCCAAAGCGAGGCAAGAATCACAATGACCAGAAAACACACAGCTAGGAAATGAACACATTGTTCCCAGCATCGCTTCCATCTGTCTGCTGTGCTAAATAGCCAGCTTCTGGTGCATTCCGTCAAGAGGTACGAGGCTGCCTCCTCGCGAGTAATCTGACCTCTGCTCCTGCCTTTTCTCTGCCCTGCATGTTCTTGGATCAGGTGCAGAAGGCAGTTCCTCTTCCTCATCGCTCACTGGCTGCAGCTGCATTGCTTTCCCCACCTGAAGCCTCAGGGTTGTTTGAGTCAAATCCCTCTCAGATGGCTGCTTGGTGCCATTGACCAAATGTCCTCCAGATGTGCCTGGAACTGGTTCATCCTCCGAGCTGACATCTGGAGAGGTACCTGGTGAAACACCCGGGGAAATTGAAAAAATGACTTTGCTATTTAAATTGACGTTTGTAGGCTGCCAATTTGGGGGAGTCCTGAACACCCTACTGGAGTCTTTCTCCCTCCACCCCATAGTAAAGATAGTTCCCGACTTACAACTATGGTATTTGTTTAGTGACTGTTCAATGTTATAATGCCACTGGGAAAAAAAGCGACTTGCAGCAGGTCCTCCAACTTAACAACCGTTTACAGCATCCCCAAAATCACGGGGTCAGAATTTGGAGGTTTGGCAACTGACACGTATTTATGGCAGTTGCAGCATCCTGGGGATACGTGATCGCCATGTGTGACCTTCCCAGCTGGCTTCCGACAAGCAGAGTCCATGGAGGAAGCCAGCTTTGCTTAATGACTACAAGATGCACTTAGCTGCAGTGATTCGCTTAACAACTATGGCAAAAAAAACCAGGAGGAATGAGGACTTTTTGAGAAGATGGCGTGGCAAGGCAACCCTCATCGCCATCGCCTCCACCATGGCACTGTTGGTTCTAAATTGTGTCATCCTGCCCAGCACCAAAGACGGTGTTCCTTTCTGAAACCAAACTAAGCAATTCTGTTCCTCCATCGTCTCTGCTATTTGGTGTCTCATCAGACCAGTTGGATGCCATATGCTTGTTAAGTGTCTGCAATGGATCCTGTGGGACCATGTCCTTTTTATTTTTAATGTACCGCTTCTTAGTTGGGATGGGTCAAACAACGCAACGATCCGTACGAAGAACAAACAGGAGGTAACAGATTTCTCCCAGGTTTTACTGCGTGGAAATTACAGCGGAGCAGCCGAGATAATCATTTGTTGAGGGACACAGATGAGAGGTTGGGGAAAAGAAGACACCGAAGCGATGCCATCTCCATTATTTTCAATCACATCACTACTCGGAGAGGGAAGAAGGCACTCACCTGAGTCGCCAGAAAGCCACAAAGGAGACCATCAAGAAAATGTAAACCAAATGCACAGGTACAGCATATGTGGTACCTTGCTCAACAGTAGTAACTGTGAGAGGGATCTTGGAGTCCTAGTGGACAACCGTTTAAATATGAGCCAGCAGTGTGCAGCAGCTGCCAAAAAAGCCAACACAGTTCTAGGCTGCATTAACAGAGGGATAGAATCAAGATCACGTGAAGTAATAATACCACTTTATAATACCTTGGTAAGGCCACACTTGGAATACTGCATCTAGTTTTGGTCGCCACGATGTAAAAAGGATGTTGAGACTCTAGAAAGAGTGCAGAGAAGAGCAACAAAGATGATTAGGGGACTGGAGGCTAAAACATATGAAGAATGGTTGCAGGAACTGGGTATGTCTAGTTTAATGAAAAGAAGGACTAGGGGAGACATGATAGCAGTCTTCCAATATCTCAGGGGTTGCCACAAAGAAGAGGGAGTCAAACTATTCTCCAAAGCACCTGAGGGTAGAACAAGAAGCAATGGGTGGAAACTAAACAAGGAGAGAAGCAACTTAGAACTAAGGAGAAATTTCCTGACAGATAGAACAATTAATCAGTGGAACAACTTGCCTCCAGAAGTTGTGAATGCTCCAACACTGGACGTTTTTAAGAAGATGTTGGATAACCATTTGTCTGAAGTAGTGTAGGGTTTCCTGCCTAAGCAGGAGGTTGGACTAGAAGACCTCCAAGGTCCCTTCCAACTCTGTTGTTGTTGTTGTTGTTGTTGTTGTTGTTGTTATTATTATTATTATTATTATTATTATTATTATTATTATTATTATTATTATTATTATTATTATTATAACCTATTATCAACTATTGGTTAAAGATAAAAGGGTGGTTAGAGGAGATGACAGCACAACAAATAGACCTAAAACCAGAATTATTCTTAGTAGGTATACTACCGGGGAAGCACAATAAAGGAATTATATACTTAATGCTACATGTAATAACAGCAGCTAGATTCACTTACGCACAAAATTGGAAAAAACGGAAATATGCCTACAGATGAAATGGCAATTAAAAAAATATTGGAATGTGCCGAAATGGACAGGTTAACGATGGAGCTTAAAGATAAAGGAGAAACAGAATATTACTCAATATGGGACGCAATGTATAAATGGTTAAATAATAGGTCTCTAATAAGCATTTTCTATCAGCTGGGAACTATAATGGAATGCGAGAAAGACCTTGGGAAACGGGGAAACTCATAGCCAAGGGAAAGATTGAGTTAGAAGCATCTTCACCCACAAAAGGAATGTGAATGTGACAAATGTTCTTAAGTTTCTTGGGCTAGAAAGATGATGGTGAGAAATGTACTTTCATATTTGCAGATTTCTTTTCATTTTATTTATTTGTTTGTTTGTTTGTCAAACATGTACAGGATAGTAGTTGTTTGTATAAACATAACATAAGTAAAAAGTACCGATAAAAGAGGACAGTAGGACAGGGACGGTAGGCACAGTGGTGCACTTATGCACGACCCTTACAGACCTCTTAGGAATGGGGAGAGGTCGACTGTAGACAGTCTAAGGTTAATGTTTTGGGAGTTTGGGGAAGAAACCACAGAGTCAGGTAGGGCATTCCAGGCATTGATCACTCTGTTGCTGAAGTCGTATTTTCTGCAGTCGAGTTTCGAGCGGTTTACATTGAGTTTGAATCTATTGTGTGCTCGTGTATGGTTGCGGTTGAAGCTGAAATATTCATTGACAGGTAGGACATTGTGGCAGATGATTTTATGAACTACATTTAGATCCGATCGGAGGTGATGTAGTTCTAAATTGTCTAATCCCAATATTTCAAGTCTGGTGGAATAAGGTATTTTATTGCGAGCAGAGCAGTGGAGGACTCTTACAATATTATTTACAAATAATAAAATAAAATAGAAATAGTTCAAAAAGAAGAAAGGAAGGAAGGAAGAAAAAGAAAGAAAGAAGAAAGAAAGAAAGAAAGAAAGAAAGAAAGAAAGAAAGAAAGAAAGAAAGAAAGAAAGAAAACATAATAATGAGGACCACTGCTCGGGATTAAAGGAGATGTTTTGTTCCATGTTGAGTTAAATGTTTCCCCTGTAGGGTCCAGATATGTTCTCCTCTATCATTTGAGTGATGGTCAGTCAGATGATGGGCTTATTCTTCATCACCCCAGATCCAACAAATATTAAAATGATCAGAAGAAGGTTCTGAGTGGACATCAGGAGAAATTTTCAACTGGCTGCCACATGAAATGGTGATCTGTCCTCTCTTGAGGTCTACAAACTGGTTGGTCATCCATGCCGTCAGACCTGGGAAGGCATCTTTTGTATTGGGCCTTCAGGCCTGCCACATTTACTGCTGTGGGAAATTGGGAGGGGGGATTGCATGGAGCTTGGGTAAAGCATTCTTTTCTCAGAGGTTCAAGGTCATTTTGCCCTGCACCTGGGAGGTTGGATTTGGGAAGCATCTCCAGTTGGAACGATGGTTGATTGGATCATGTGGTGGACATGTAGGTGCTGGGCAGGGGGTGAAATCCTCCCAGTTCGCTCTTACCTGTTGGTCGCCGCACAGCCGAAGAAGCTGGTGGCGTTCGCGGCGCGGGGCTTCCCCCGTCCGCTTCCTCCGCCCGCCTGGACGCCGGCATTTGCGTTCTTTTGCCTTCTGCGCAAGCAGAACTCTTAGCGCATGCACAGAGGGCAAAAGAACGCAAATGCCGGTGTCCAGGCGGGCGGGGGAAGCGGGCGAGGGAAGCCCCGCGCCGCGAACGTCACCAGCTTATTCGGCTGTGCGGCGACCAACAGGTAAGAGCGAACCGGGAGGATTTCACCCCTGGTGCTGGGGCAGGGACTTGAACTTTCCTTTGGGTGGGGAAACCTCGGAAGCTTTCAGATCCGGGTTTCCCCAGATGTGCCAATATGACATCTCTAATAAAATGTAACTTTGAGGAAATTCAGGCCTCGGAGTTTTCTTTCGTTGGGGGTGTTACTTGGAACCCTGAAATATGCTTGGCTTCCATGTTTTGTTTGGATGTTTTTAAGTTGTCCGTGTTCCAAGACTAGCACAGGCAGAACCAGCAAAGTATGTGTGTGCTTTGTGTGTGTGTGTGTGTAATTAATCCAAATCAATCAACACATTGAAAGTTATGGGCTATGATTTACCTTGCTGATGATCATCACCAAAAGGAGGAAGAGGAGGAAGGGGGAGGAGGAAGAAGAGGAAGGGGGAGGAGGGGAGGAAGAGGAAGGGGGAAGAGGATGAAGAGGAGGAGTTTAAAAATAAAAGGAGTATACCGTATATATAATGTGTTTTCTTCTTTAAATGATTTGCTGAGATCTGATCAGACTTTTTACCATTTTCCCAATATGTTTGGTGTAAACTTACTAAAGCAAATTCAGACCTTTGCAATGATATTACTTGGTTCAAAGTTGACCATTTGACGTTACAATGGCGCTGGAAAAAGTGACTTATGACCATTTTTCACACTTATGACCGTTGCAATGTCCCCGTGGTCACATGATCAAAATTCAGATGCTTGGCAACTGACTCGTATTTATGACGGTTGCCGTGTCTTTTGTGACCTTGACACTTGGGAAACCCGATTCACTTAACAACCCTATTACTAACTTAACAACGGCAGGGATTCACTTAACAATTGAGGCAAGAAAGGTCGCAAAATTCACTTAACAACTGTCTCACTTAACCGAAATGTTGGGCTCAACTGTGGTCGTAAGTCGGGGACTACCGGTATCATCCAGCTGAAGAAGTATCTCATGAACATAATGGAGGTTTTTCTTTGTCAAAATTGACCTTCCAGAACGAACAACTACATTTCCAGCGGATGAAATTTCTAAAAAAAAAAACCGTTATCTTAACTTTGAGTAACGGTAAAGATTCGGGCCGTGATGGATTTTCCTGTGAAAGAAGACAAAATATTTTCTGATTGATCTCTTCCTTAACCTTTTAATTTTTCCAACATTTGTGTAGATGTTGCTTCTTCATTATCACTTAATGAAGCCCGTAAATATAGTTCTATCAAAATCAGGGAAAGGTCAAACTCTATCCTTCAATGATTAAATTTATTATTAGAGTTGGAAGGGACCTTGTAGGTCATCTAGTCCAACCCCCTGCTCAAGCAGGAGTTCCTACACCATTTGAGAAAGATGGCAGTCCAGTCTCCCCTTGAAGGTCGCAAGTGTTGGGGCTCTCACAACCTCCGCTGGCAAGCTGTTCCACTGGTTGATCGCTCTCAGCGTCAGAAAGTTTCTCCTCACTTCCAGGTTGAATCTCTCCTTGGTCAGCTTCCATCCGTTATTCCTTGTTTGGCTTTCTGGTGCCATAGAGAACAGCCTGACCCCCTCCTCTCTGTGGCATCCCCTCAAGTATTGGAACACTGCTATCATTAGATATCTCTCTGAATAATATCGATCTAAAGTGAAAACCTGGGGGTAAAACTTGAGTTTTCTATGTTTTGGCCTCTTATTCTCTCCAATATCTTTTTTCCCCCCTCCACCAGAAATCCTATTTAACATGTTTTGTCATGCTGAAAATCAACTCTGCGTGGAAGGTTAAATATGAAAGAGCTTTATGCATTTGCACTGATTGTTATATGAACAATATTTCTCTCTCGAGAAATGAGAGCTGGAAAAATAAACTAGTTTCTTCTCTCCCTTGTAGAATCTTTCTTACATGTATGGGTGCCTCTTTTTAACCTTTTTAATCAGGCAGACAAGTGTTTGCTTAAAGTGGCGAGCAATAAATCTTTACAGACCACCGCTCTCTGCGTTTACAGTATGAAGTCAAGCAAGCCATGTTTCGGTGATCGCGTTACGCCAAGCGGTGCCAGTCAATTGAGAAAATTGAGTCAAATAAGAGTCAATTGAGGTTAGGTTCTTGACTCGGGGAAAGTTGGATGGATTGACTTGTTTGCTTTGCTGAATGGGGAAATGAAAAAAAGTTGCATCCGGTCCATGCATGGGCCCCCCGCATGGAATTATGGGTGTGGGCTCATTCGCGCATGACCCCCCCACATCCCGCCCTTTTGGCACGCGAACCAAAAAAGGTTCGCCATCACTGTTCTAGATTATCAGTCAAAACATCTCTATCTAACATCTGGAGAGCAGTCAAGGGAAACATACCTTGAATTTTTTTAAAGTGCCAAAGGGTGTCCTTTTAAGATCAAGAAAACAATTTCAGTCATTAAAAATGCACATTAAAAATGTGCTAACTATCACCCTGATGCAGTGGAATGTTTTATATTACTCGGCGTCTCTGAATTAATGCTTCTGTCGTGCAGGAAAAATACACAGGAAAGGACTTGAAGTGTTCCAGAGCCAGAGGTTTAAAACGGAAAGATCGCACAGGTTTAAAACGGTAAGCAAAGCCGTCTCTAAATATTTGAAAGTGCACGTTTGCGGCTCGTTTCATAGACTCGCTTGTTTCCAAGCAAACATCAGAATAGGAGAAAGACTTGAACCGGGATCTCTTTTCTTTTGGGGAATCACTGAGTGTTTGGGCAAATGTCAGGGCACTGACCAGGATCGAGAGACAATAAGCACACAGGTCAATCTTTATTATTAATTAAGCAAACAGATACGTACCAAGCGAGGGGATACCCCAATTTCTTGCAAGCTTAATAATGACGGCAGAAATACCCCCAAGGGTGGGCCAATTTCCACATTCTAGGTTCAATTCTAGGCCAATTCTAGGTTCTCCAGAAGCTTCCCACAAATATCAGCAACCCCAAGGTTATTATCACCACTTGGCACCATTGTCTAGACACGAATAATCGGGAGCAAAAGTTGAGTTAAAGCGCTAAGAGTTTATTCTTGCCATCTACACACAGAAGTATCTAAGCAACTAAGGATCCAAGCTAGATTGGCAACAAATAAGGGACAAGGGAATGCACAGGAGGGAGGGACTTGGGTTTCTTGTGGCTTGCCCAATGATGCCAAACTGATGGCGTGTTTAACCCCGCCCTCTGCTCATCTCCTCCAACCATGATTTCAGGATCCTGCTGCAAGACCTGGCTTTGACTGCCTGGCGCATGACTTGTAATAGGAATTGAAAACCTGAGACTTTCACAATAGGAAAAAGCTTTGAAGCCGTGTGAAGATTTCACCCCATCTTCTCCCTTGCTCAGCAAGCAGAGGTGAAAAACAAGCAGGTTAGTTTCAGAACCAGCTCTTCAGCTTCCAGGCTTTTCTTGATGGGATGGGATAAGATAAGATCACCTTTATTATCACTTTTTTCTATGAACACATTGGCACACATTGAAAAATGAAATTCTATGCCCACTCTCGAAAGAAAGAAAGAGAGAGAGAGGGAAGGGAAGAAAGGAAGAAAGGAAGAAAGAAAGAAAGAAAGAAAGAAAGAAAGAAAGAAAGAAAGAAAGAAAGAAAGAAAGAAAGAAAGAAAGATATCCATACATGCATATACATATGCTTTCTCTCTCCCCCCCTCTATCTATCTACAGTATCTATCTATCTATCTATCTATCTATCTATCTATCTATCTATCTATCTATCTATCTATCTATCTATCTCTATCTGTCTATCTTTATCTATCTATCTATCTGTCTCTATATCTATCTATCTATCTATCTATCTCTATCTGTCTATCTATCTATCTATCTATCTATCTCTATCTATCTATCTATCTATCTCTATCTATCTATCTATCTATCTATCTATCTATCTATCTATCTATCTATCTATCTATCTACCTATCTATCTATCTATCTCTATCTTGTATGTTTTTAATTATTGTATTTTATTGTATTTTATATTGCTGTAATGGATCTGAATATGTTGTGAGCCGCCCAGAGTCCCTAGGGAGTTGGGCGGCATACAAATCCATTTAATTAAATTAAATTAAATTAAATCTATCTATCTATCTCTATCTACCTACCTATCTATCTATCCATCCACACACACTGGGGGGGGGGGGGAAGCACAGCTATATGTATATGCATGTGCATGTATGGGTATACACATATACGTGTGTGTGTGTGTGTGTGTGTGTGTGTGTGTGTGTGTGTGTGTGTGTGTGTATTAATCACAGTCCATTTTGAACACATAGCAGAAGAAAGAGTCAAATTGTGTCTCTAAACTCGAAATCAGAATGGTCTTCCACCTTGCCCCTACAACAAGTAAAGTTCTTTCTGGCGCCCTCCTCACCATTTGTGCCCAGAGAGCGCCTGTTGAAGAAGTTGGCCACCCAGGCCTTCTTCCATCTGAGATACTTCCTTCAAAGCAGCTCTGTCAACATAAGTTGCACGGATTAAAATGGGAGGAAAATGAAAGTTAAAGATGTTAGACCCAGGTGACAAAAGTATGTAGTTAAGGAGGCGGCATTATAATAGTATAAAATTATACCTAGAATGATCAATATGTATAGAAGTATTGACATAGAAAAGATTTAAGATTAACAGTTGTACCGTAGGTTAAGGGAAGTTAGAGAAATGTGTTGCTTGTCTGTTAACCACAAAATAAATTAAAAATGGATATACTCAGGGAAGGAATAAGAGGGAGGAAGAGGAAGTAGAAGAGAGGAGGAGAGAAAGAAGAGTGTAGGTAGGAGAAGAGAAGGAGGTTAGAAGGGAGGTGAGAGAGGAGGTTGAGGTGGAGAAGGATGGAGGAAGGGGAAGAGGGAAGTAGGAAGAAGGGAGAGAAGGAGAAAGAAGATAGAGAAAAGATAGGTTCTTAACAATGTGTTTGACTCTAAGATTAAGTTTAAAATTTTCTGAGTTATAAGGGGTTAAAGAAATCTAGAAATATTGGAATTAACATTTTGTTAGAATATTTTAAATCTTTATGTATATTGAAGAGATATAATGAAGAAGGAAGTTTTACTTAATATTTATTTAATTTGTACTAAATTTTTACATAATATTGAGGAAATGATGTTGATGGTTATAATGAAATGGTGAAAGAAAGATCTCTTCTTTTTTTCTTTTTATTATTATACCAGATTATACAAAGATTATATAAAGGAAAGATATTTACTGGAGTAAATTAGCAGCCTGAGATATTGAAATGAGTTTGACTAACAGTAAATTAGCAGCCTGAGATATTGAAATGAGTTTGACTATGCTTGATTTTTGGATTATGCTTAAAAAGTTTTGAACAATAAGGAGTTAAAGATTCAAAGAAATGTGGAAAATAAGATTTTTTTTAGTATAATTTAAATTTATTTTAATGAATATTATGCCCTGTGCTTTTTCTGGGAAGTCGGGGGGTGGGTGGGTGAGAGGGGGGAGGGGGGAGGGGGAGAAGGGGGGGAGAAAAAGAGAAAAATGTTTGTACTTTGTACTAATAAAACTTTTTGAATAAAAAAAAGATAGAGAAAAGATAGATGGAGGCGAGTGACATGATGTGATATGGGAAAACAACAGGCAACCTGGCAATGATAGATGTAAGATTATTGTTTATTGGATAATAATATATAATCTATGTTAACAGTTGATAAGGTATTATGGTATATGTATTGATGTTTATGTAAAGTATGTTAAAAAAATAAAAAACTTTTGCAAAAAAAAAAGGCAGCTCTGTCAGGATCTGACTCACCGAGGGGCTGACAACGGATGGAGGATTTGTATCATTTAATCACCGTCTTTCCTTAACAACGTGAAAGGTTATTGTGTTTAAATTATAGGGTAAATTGCCAGATTTGCATGTTATGTGGCGGGAAGAGAGAATGAGTAAATACACAACGGCAGAATCATCCCTTTTATTATCAATTAAGCTTAAATAGGAATGAAATCAGATCGGAGTTTTGTCATAACCCCCATCTGCTGTTTTGGGATAGGCTTCTCTCCAAGTCACCACTCAAAAGCTAAACGCAGCCCAGAGGAAAGGTTGGGTGCTGGATATAAGCATTGTGAGATGCCATCATGGCAAAATGATCATTACAATATGTCATTGCAAGAGCTGGAATGAGGTTCAATGCTGAAAAGGACGTTCCTAATTTTCCATTTAAACAAAGAGTTGGCTTTTCCCACTCTTAAATACATTGACTGTGTTAGAACTGCACTTTTTAAAAAATGAAATAGCATATAGCTGTGATGGCGAACCTATGGCATGCGTGCCGGAAGTGGCATGCAGAGGAGCCATCTCTCTGGACACGCGAGCCGTCACCCGTTGCTATTCTGGGTTACGGCGCGGCGGCCAGCTGGTCTTCATGTGCGCGGGAGCACCAGAAATTGGAAGAGCAGCCACCCAGTGCGCATGCACGCACCGGGCAGCTGCTCTTCCTGTTTCCGGTATGCGTATGCACGCCGGTCACCTGGTCTTCGCGCACGCATGCATGCATGCCAGAAACCAGAAGACCAGGTGGCCAGTGCGCATGCACGTGCTTCCATTTCAGCACTCGGTGCCGAAAAGGTTCGCCAATACTGGCATATAGGATAGCCCCCCCAATTTGGACTATCCTAAGGAGAAGAGGGGATTGACTTATTCTCCAAACCATCAGAAGGCAGGACAAGACGTAATGTGACGGATAGGAATTTTCCTATCAAAGAGATGATATAGGATCTTGCTTCTTTGAAGTCATTCTTACTTAGAACCCGCCAAGATGCCCAACAGGGGCTTATGATCCGTTGCCAAATGAAAAAAACGGCCATACAGATAGTTGTGAAATCTTTTTACACCTGACACGATGGCTAGTACCTCCTTATCGAGCTGACTATAGTTACGCTCGGTCTGGGACAATGACCTCGAAAAATAAGCAATGGGGGCCTCTGAGCCATTGGGCAGTTGGTGGCTCAATACAGCCCCGACCCCATATGGAGAAGCATCGCACGCCAGAATTAATGGCATGTGGCTGCTATACTGGACTAACACACTATCCGAAGTTAAGAGGGACTTGACAGCAGCGAAAGCCGAGGCTTCGAGCTTTCCCCATATCCAGGGAGTGTTAGCATGCAACAGTCTATGCAGGGCAGGGGTGAAATCCTCCCGGTTCGGCCGGGCCAGTCGTTCGGCATATAGCCGATGGAACTGGCGGCGGTCGCAGCGCAGAGCTTCTCCCGCCCGGCTGAACGCCGCCATTTGGGTTATTTTGCCCTCTGTGCATGCCAGTGTCGCCTTGTGAGGCAAAAACATGTATAAAAATTTAAAAGTCCCAGAAAAGCCTGTAATTCCATTTTGTTAGTAGGAGGGGGTGCATTTCTCACAGCTTGAAGTTTGTCGGGTGGGGTGAATTCCCTTGGAGTCTATTAGATACCCCAGAAACTGGACATGGGGCACCCCAATTTTGCACTTAGACTTCTTCAACTTAAGGCCAGCCTCCCCAAAACGTTGTAACACAGTCCTGAGGTGGCCAGCGACTTCCTGGGTAGAGCTTGAAGACAACAGAATGTTGTCAAAATATAGGATGACCCCCGGAATGCCTGACAGAAGCCTCTCCATCAGGCTCTGGAAAATTCCGGGGGCCACGCAAACTCTGAATTGAAGTCTACGACACCTAAAGGCACCACGATGGGTGACAATTGTTTGTGCCTCCGCTGTGGCTTGGTCCACAGGGAGTTGCTGGTAAGCCTGTTGTAAATCCAGCTTTGCAAAAATGGATCCTTGCCCCAGAGAATTTAACAAGTGGTGAACAACTGGGACAGGATATGGATTTGCCTGTAAAGCCTTATTCAAAGTCGCCTTGTAATCGGCACATATGCAAATAGATCCATCGGGTTTTATAGGGAGAACAATTGGGGTTTCCCATTTTGCATAGTCCACGGGTTGTAAAACCCCTTGTGCCACTAATTTGTCCAATTCCCGATCCACCTGGTCTCGCAGGGCTAATGGGACTCGTCTAGGCTTAAGCCTGATGGGTGTGATGCAGTGGTGGGTTCCTACCAGTGCGGTCCACTCTATAGCACCGGTAGCAGCCTGCTGGTGACGTCACAGTGCCGGTGCAATCGGTTGCCAGTGCCTGGGTGCTGCCATTTTTTTAAAAAAAAATTAATTTTTTTAAAAAATATTTCTTCTGCGCATGCCCAGAAGTCGAGCTTCCGGCACTGCACATGCGCTGCCTTCCTACCCCACAGTGAGTCCAAGCAGGGGAGGATGGCTGAGGGAGCGCGTGAGATGCTGAAAGAACGGGCAGCAGGAGCTATCTCCATTCCTCTCCCTTCAGCAGTCCGAGAAGCCACAAATGTGCGGTGATGATCCTAGGCATTTTCACACGTTTGAGGCTTCTCGAGCTGCTGAGGGGAGGGGGAATGGGTGGCAGGACTTATCTCAGTTCCCCTCCCTTCAGCAGTCCGAGAAGCCACGCCCACCCGGTCACATGGCCGGCAAGCCACACCCACAAAATAAGCCACGCCCACAGAGTGGTAGTAAAAAAATTAGGAACCTGCCCCTGGTGTGATGGAAGGATCAAGATTGAAGGATACCAGTGTGCCCTTGTAGTTGCCCAGCTGTCCATCAAATACGTCAGAAAACTCTGACAGCAAGGGGCCAAAATCACAGTCATTAATGGAACAGCCAGTCCCAAAGCGTCAAAACAGTCTAACCCCAATAATGAGGGAAGGGATCCACCAACAACACTAAGCTTCAGGCGGCCAGCAAACTGCTTGTATTTGATGACAAATTTCCCACAACCCTCAACAGGGATTTGATTATCTTGATAGTCTCTCAGCCTCACGGTAGTAGAAGCCAATCGCCACTTGGAAATGGAGGGAACCAATCTCTTCAGGGTGCTCCACAAGATGATAGAGAGGGCGGAGCCAGTATTGATCTCCATCTGACAGGGTTTTCCCTCCAATTCTAGTGTGAGGTAAAAAAAAAATTGTGACTTCTGAGCCGGTGTGGCCAATTACAGTTCCTTTAAGTCTGGAATCTCTATAGATGGTGAAACAGTCCTTGTTTTTCCACTCTTGACCCTGTCTATTCTGGGCTGGCCGAAAAGGTTGTGCTGAGGTGGCCCTTGGCCATGAAGGTTGACCTGCTCTGCAAACCTGAGCTAAATGCCCTTTTCTGCCACAACGTCCGCAGGTTGCATTTTTAAAACGACAAAAGGATCGTTGATGGGGTCCCCCGCAACTCTCACAGTTCCCCTGGGGTCGCTTGACCTCTCTCTTTCGAGTTGTTGCAGGGGCTGTTTGCAGCCGGCTCACCTCATCTTCCTCCTCAGCCAGAGGATCCCAATTGACCTCTTCCTGGTGAATGGAGGCTGGGTCTCTGCCTGGAGGAAACCCTGCTGACTTTTGTAACTCTACTGCCGATTGATTGGACATTTCAGAGGCTGTAGCCTCCTCCAAGGCAGATTGGAGAGTAATATCCTTTCTTGCCAATAGCCTCCTCTATAGCCTTAAATCCCTAACCCCACATACTAACTGGTTCAAGAGAAGATCCTCTAAATCTCTAAACTCACAATATAGGGCAGCTGCCCTCAAAGCTGCCATAAATTGATTTATAGTTTCACCTTCTGCCTGATATCTGGGCCGGAAGGCATGGCGTCTTGCTATTTTCGAAGGCAAAGGAGCATAATGCCCCTGCAGCTTATTAAGGAGGACTGGCCATGATGCATCTTGGACCTTGTGGGGTGCCATTAAGGCTCGGGCTGTCTCACACATATCATGGCCACAAACGTTCAAGAATACAGCCAGTTTACGATCCCCAGGTAGCCTCTTAAAAGTCATTTGCAGCCAAGAAACAGTCAAATCTATCTAAAAAAGAATCCCAAAAATCAGTCTTTTGATCAAAAGGAGCTAACGTTGAGAGGGTGGCCATGCTGGAACGGAGGCTCGTGAGGCAATTCTGTAGCTGACAAGCAGGAGCGATGTCTCATCACCTGGAAAAAAAAATCCTCAGTGCTTCAGCAGTGACTGTTCATTTCCTAGCTGCCAACATCCCATCCTTGTCGCCAGTATCGTATATGCTAACGTGGCACTAATGAGAGAGGCGAGGCTCGGAAACGTTCAACTCTTTATTTGGGCTGCAGCCCAGCTAACAAGACTTGCTCCTGCCTAACACTGAGAGAGCGAGAGAAAACTCTTCAGCGTGACAGCTCTTTTATAGTCCCAGCTGTCGACGCCTTAACCAATTGCTGGCCAGTAATTCCACAGCTTAGAATGGGGCGGCCTTCAGCCAATCACAGGCTTCTCCGTCGACACGTGGTCTCGCCGGATGCGACAGAAAGCAATTAATCAGTGTAACAACTTGTCTCCAGAAGTTCAATGGAACAAGTTGTCTCCAGTGCTTCATCACCGAAGGATTCTAAGAGATTAGACAATCATTTGTCTGAAATGGTATAGTGTCTCCTGCTTGAGCAAGGGGTTGGAGGAGAAGACCTTCAGAAATTGTGTGTGCTCTGTCAATGGAGGTTTTTAAGAAGAGATTAGACAGCTATTTGTCTGGAATGGTATAGGGCAGTGATGGCGAACCTATGGCACGGGTGCCATAGGTGGCACGCGGAGCCATATCTGCCGGCACGTGAGCCGTTGCCCTAGCTCAGCTCCAGCGCGCATGTGCGTGCATGCCAGCTGATTTTTGGCTCACATGGAGGCTCTGGGAGGGTGATTTTGGCCTCCGGAGGGCCTCCAGGGTGGCGGGGGGAGCGTTTTCGCCCTCCCCAAGCTCTAAGAAAGCCTCTGGAGCCTGGGGAGGGCAGAAAACAGGCCTACCGGGCCCACTGGAAGTCAGAAAACGGGGGAGTGGGGGGTCACGCATGCACAGGGGGGTGAGGCAAGTGGGGGGCTTTGAATTATGGATGTGGGCACGCACGCGTGTGCAATAGCACGTGCACGCACTATTTCGGCACCGAGGAAAAAAAGGTTAGCCATCACTGGTATAGGGCAATGATGGTGAACTTTTTTTGGTTCGTGTGCCAAAAGGGGGGGTGTGCGCGCACTAGCACACGTGCACGTGCCCACACCCATTCCCTTCTCCCCATACATGCGCACACACAAACGCACCGCTGCCCCCTGCACATGCGCACAGGCCTCACTGAAGCCTGGGATGGTAAAAAAAATGGGCAAACAGGCAAACCGGAAGATTGGAAAAATGAACTTCCAGTTTGTCCATTGGGCCATTTTTGGCACTCCGGGGCTTTAGGGAAGCTTCCCTGAAGCCTCCAGAGGATGAAACGGCATTCCCCAAGGCTGAAAATCAGCTGACCAACGCGCGCATGCACGCTGGAGCTGACATAGGGCAACGCCTCGCATGCCCTCCGATATGGCTCCGCATGCCACCTGTGGGACGTGTGCCCTAGGTTCGCCGTCACTGGTATAGGGTCTCTGCTTGAGCAAGGGGTTGGACAAGAACACCTTCAAGGTCCCTTTCAAGTCTGTTATGTCAGCCTTGTGGAGTAAACCAAATAGCAATCACAATCTATTTTATTAAAAGCTATATTAGCACAATCTTGCAGATCTGAAAGTCCAATTCTGGCCCCCGTCTCTTTTACAGCCCAGGATACTGGGGAGGGTCCATTCTGAGCCTTTTCTCCACCCATTTATGCAGCTGTGGGCTAGGCTGTCTCTTATCTGACCTTCCCCCCCTGACAGCATCTCTTCCTCCGTCTCCCAAGGTCTTTCCCACATACCATTACAAGGACTAACGGTGGAGCCATTCCAACTGCTTGGAACTGCTCCTAATTTAATTCTGGCAGAGCTGGCAAAGCAACTCAAAAGACATTTGGTGGAGTTAAAATAAATCAGTGTTCCCGGCATCTTTCTGATGTCAGTCAACTAGTCTATTATGCAAACGGAAAGAGCACTTAAATTGATGCTTTCAAGAGTGGGGGAATGATTCCTGAAGCACCCCTGGTGGTGACCCATTTGGCCTGCAGAGAGTCCTCTTAACAGAACTCCCTCCAGGTGACCAAGGGCACCTGTCAATTAAATTGGTCAGCCGCTTGTCGCCCTGCTGCGCACGGATTTTGTCCTTTATCTTTTTTTTTTAACTCATCGAGGGGGAAAAAATGGCAAAAAGCTCATTAAAGACCCATAATGAGAAAGGTAGCAGTTCAACAATCGCTTTTTTTTAGTTTGCAAAGGGCAACATTTCACAGGCCTAGGAAGGAGGGACCTGTACTTCCCACGGCTGTTGATGGTAATTTCTTCCAAATGAGCGATTGAGAGCAAAGAGATCAAGCTTTCCCCTGGCTTTAGTCATCCGTTTCACGTGCTGCCAGCTGCCATTTTTGCAAAGGAAAAAATGAGAGATCTTCTTAGCGGAGAGCTCTGCTTTTGTTAACACTTCTGAAAGCTTTGTCTCTCTCTAAGGACTGGAGCACCTCTTAAATCTATAGCTGCTGCTGCACTGATGCTTCCAACATAACTAGACGGCATGGCCAATGACAAAGAATAATGAGACTTGTAGGCTTCATAAGAAGAGACTATTCGTAGCTCAAGGTTGAATTGTGGGGTCCTTGGTGCCCTCTGAGCCTGGTGGTTTTCTTGCAGACCTTTCATGACCCAACTAGGTAATATCATCAGTGCTAGAAGGGAGTGAGGTTTGCGGGGAGGAGGAGGAGAGTGGGAGCAGGATGAGGAAGGTGGGATCTGTTATCAAGGGAGGGAGGGAGGGAGGGGAAGAGGAAGAGGAAGAGGAAGAAAGGAAACAGGGAGGGAGGAGGAAGGCAGAAAAGAAGAAGAGGAAGAAGAAGAAGAGGAAGAAGAAGAAGAAGGAGGAGCAGGAGGAAGGGAGGGAGGGAGGGGAAAGGAGGCAAGGCAAGAAGAAGAAGAAGAAGAAGAAGAAGAAGAAGAAGAAGAAGAAGAAGAAGAAGAAGAAGAAGAAGAAGAAGAAGAAGAAGAAGAAGAAGAAGAAGAAGAAGAAGAAGGAGGAGGAGGAGGAGGAGGAGGAGGAGGAGGAGGAGGAGGAGGGGAGAGAGGGAGGGAGGGGAAAGGAGGCAAGGCAAGAAGGAGGAGGAGGAGGAGGGAGGGAGGGAGGGAGGGAGGGGAAAGGAGGCAAGGCAAGAAGAAGAAGAAGAAGAAGAAGAAGAAGAAGAAGAAGAAGAAGAAGAAGAAGAAGAAGAAGAAGAAGAAGAAGAAGAAGAAGAAGAAGAAGAAGAAGAAGAAAGAAGGAGGAGGAGGAGGAGGAGGAGGAGGGAGAGAGGGGAAAGGAGGCAAGGCAAAAAGAAGAAGAAGAAGAAGAGGAAGAAGAAGAAGGAGGAGGAGGAGGAAGAAGAAGAAGAAGAAGAAGAAGAAGAAGAAGAAGAAGAAGAAGAAGAAGAAGAAGAAGAAGAAGAAGAAGAAGAAGAAGAAGAAGAAAGATGATAGAATCTATAGTATGGACGAGATAGATAGATAGATAATGTTGGGTTACGCAGACCAGTTCTTCATGCAACATTTGGGAAAGAAGTATAAAATAAAATTATGGGGGTTGAAGACCGATATTTCAGCTTGGAGAAAGCTAGTGTACAAATTTTAATTGTCTGTATGGAGCCCTTCCAGGGACAGCAGCTTTTTTGTAGATGGCCCCTCTTGGCTACCTAACGCTATCTCATCTAGCATTAGCCTTGGAAAAGTAATCATAGCATTCTTTAGCTTCTTTGTAGGTTGTCATGCAAGCGAACGCCGTGATGTTCTTCTTTCATGGTGGAATAATGGTTCCAATAGAGGACGATATGTAGACAACCCAGGGCTGAATTGTGATGTTCTTGGTGTTCTCTGAGCTTGGCTGTGTTCATCCAAGATCAGATAGCACCAAGGACGCCACAGAATAATGGTTGCAAGTTCCAAAGAATTGTGCATCATATTAAGAAAGCCTTCCTTATTAAAGGTCAAGTACTGAGAGAGTGGGTGGGCTTCTCTTCAGCAGCTGTGCTTGAGCAAAGGGTAGGTAGCCATCTCCCAGAGAGGCTTTCCTTTGAGTTCTTCCAAAGAACATGGGGTATTGGACTTGATGTCTTCAGGGTCAGGTTCCAAAATTTGGCCTATCTCCCTTGCCTGGTCTTTTTAGAAAGTGGACACTGTTCTAGAAGAGAATATTTGTAGCTCAGTGTTTAAACTGTAGGGTCCTTGGTGCTCACTGAGCTTGGTGGGTTTTTTTGCAGAAGTTTCATGACCCAACTAATAGCAATAGCAATAGCACTTAGACTTATATACCGCTTCATAGTGCTTTACAGCCCTCTCTAAGCGGTTTACAGAGTTCAGCATATTGTCCCCAACAATCTGGGTCCTCATTTTACCCACCTCAGAAGGATGGAAGGCTGAGTCAACCTTGAGCCAGTGAGATTTGAACCGCTGAACTGCTGAACTAGCAGTCAGCTGAACTTGCAGTGCTGCTTTTAACCACTGCGCCACCTCAGCTCATCAGTGCTATAGAAGGGAGTGAAGTTTGCAGGGGGGGAGGTGGTGGTAGTGGTGGTGGAGGAGGAGGAGGAGGAGGAGGTGGAGGAGGTGGAGAAGAACTCTGGGGTCCTTGGTGCTCTCTGAGCTTGGTGATTTTCTTGCAAAAGTTTCATGACCCAACTAAGTAACATCATCAGTGCTATAAAAGGGAGTGAAGTTTGCAGGGGGAGGAGGAGGTGGTGGTGGTGGTGGAGGAGGAGGAGGAGGAGGAGGAGGAGGAGGAGGAGGAGGAGGAGGAGGAGGAGGAGGAGGAGGAGGATTGTATGGTCCTTGGTGCTCTCTGAGCTTGGTTGTTTCTTGAAGACATTTCAGGACCCAACTAGTCAACATCATCAGTGGTAGAAGGGATGCAATTTCCTCTCTGTTTACGTACAAGTGGTTTGCCCCCCACCCCCTGTCAAACTCCACTGCCTTCTAGCACTGATAATGTTATCTAGTTGGGTCATGAAACGTCTGCAAGAAAACAATCAAGCTCAGAGAGCACCAAGGCCCCACAGACCTCCTCTTCGCAAACCCCACTCCCTTCTAGCACTGATGATGTTAACTAGTTGGGTCATGAAACGTCTGCAAGAAAACAAACGAGCTCAGAGAGCACCAAGGACCCCACAAAATACGACTTTGCTGTGAGGTCTTCTCTTTCTCCAACCAACCCAACCTTCCTCTGGTCTCCTAGGGAAAAAAATGAGATACTGGAGAAGACAAAGTTTCTGTTTCCCAAACCAGCTTGTTTAATGCAAACGCTTAAAGGGGCCGTTCACATGTTCGTTGGAGACAGGAACAGAATGAAAAGCTATCGTGGCTTGGGGGAAAAAAAAAGCTGGTTATAACCAGCTGAAAACTAACAGTGGGAATGAAGGATCAGAAAGGAGACAGCTGAAAAGAAGCAGCATGGATGGCTGATACATCCAGTACAGGAGCAGGTTCCTAATTTTTTTACTACCACTCTGTGGGTGTGGCTTATTTTGTGGGTGTGGCTTGCCAGGCATGTGACCTAGTGGGCATGGCTTGCCGGTCATATATTAGTTATTTCAGAGAGATGTTACTACTATTTTTGCTATTTTATACCTTACATGAAAAGCTTTGCATACAAAGTGCGTGTTACACCATGGCATCACAGCAACCTTTATATGCAGAAAATGCTATAGTTAAATGACAAGCAAGTCTCATACAGCATTTTTGGGTTCAGTCATGGATTCCTTAGACGAAAATATTGAGGACTGTTAAAAGAATAGTATCTTTTAACAGTCCTCAATGTTTTCGTCTAAAGAATAACAGTATAAAACTGTATAAAATTAACAGTATAAAAGGTTAAGCTGTTGGAAAACGCCCACTTTGGGAAGCTTTAGGCATTTTAAAAAATGGCGGTGCCCAGGCACCGGCAACCGACCGCACCGGTACTGTGACATCACCAGCAGGCCGCTACCGGTGCTATAGAGTGGACCGCACCGGTAGGAACCCACCACTGATTCCAGTACATTGGTAAAAATTGGAAAACGGAATTGTCCAACGGTTGCGTTGTGTGTTAAGCCTACCAGCAACCTTGAAAAGGAAGTTTTTGAGGGGAGTTTGTGCTGCAAAGCAATTAGAAAATATTCATGGCCTGAGCTTTTCCTGCCCATCTCCAAATGAGATGTTATTTTAAAATGGCATCAAATTTAAACCAAGCAAGCAAATTTGCAAATGGTCGATGCTGCGATTCTTTCTCCCTGCCCGTGAAAGCAAAAACAGGTGGGGTTTTTTTTTCTTTTTTAATTTGCTGCAGGGACCAAATGGCTTTATTAAAAAAAAACCCACCTAATTCTACAATTTAGATCTGCATCTCATCCCAGTAACAGTGTTGGAGGATTTATGTCTGATAACATCAATGCAGTTTTCTGTTCCTCTATGGAGTTTTGATTTAATCCAGATATTTATCGATTAAATCCATTTCAGTTTTGGAATAAAATGCCAGGGCTTGAGCGAGAGAAAAATACCCCAGTTCATCCTTTTAATTATGAAAATGCTCAGCTGTTATCGAGTATCATACTGACATTCTTCTTCTTCTTCTTTTTGCTAGCTAAATGGTTGCTCCAAAACCATCAGGAATTCCAGTGGGTGATCCAAACTATCGTCCAATTGGAATATCATCACCAGTGGTGGGTTTCAAATTTTTTTTACTACCGGTTCTGTGGGCGTGGCTTGGTGGGCGTGGCAGGGGAAGGATACTGCAAAATCCCCATTCCTCCCCACTCCAGGGGAAGGTTACTGCAAAATCCCCATTTTCTCCCGATCAGCTGGGACTCTGGAGGCAGAGAATAGATGGGGGCGGGGCCAGTGGTGGGATTCAAATTTTTTACTAGCGGTTCTGTGGGTGTGGCTTGGTGGGCGTGGCTTGGTGGGCGTGGCAGGGGAAGGATACTGCAAAATCCCCATTCCCTCCCGATCAGCTGGGACTCGGGAGGCAGAGAATAGATGGGGGCGGAGCCAGCCAGAGGTGGTATTTACCGGTTCTCTGAACTACTCAAAATTTCCGCTACCTGTTTTCCAGAACTGGTCAGAACCTGCTGAAACCCACTTCTGATCATCACCACATTGCCCCCAAATCCAATAGACTGTGATTTCCTGATATCGTCACCTCTGAAAAAGCAAAAATGCCTTCTCCATTTGCTGTGTCCATCTATCACACACGTCTCTGTGCAGGTAAGAAGAACTGGTATCAAGGGCCAAGGAAATCAGACAATCCAGGCAATCCAAATGAATATAAAGGTTGGTTGTATGCTAACATTCCCTACAAGAATCTGGACTCTAACAGTTAAAGCAAATAGGCACTAGATAAGAGTCAACAGAATTCAAGGTGGGCTGAACTTAGATCTCTTGTGGGCATGCAGGGACTCGAGACTGATGATGCATTTGACCCCTCCCTCTGGCTCATTCTGGTCATCTCCCACAACAGGTTGGTCCAAGTAGAACTGTGTTTGTGTGTATGTGTTGAGGGAGTATTTTATTTATTTATTTATTTATTTATTTATTTATTTATTTATTTTTGTCAAGCATATATAAGATTACAGTAAAAGTATAAACATGTATACATGAGACGGTTTTGAGTACATGGGAACATTAGGACAGGGATGGTAGGCACCTGGTGCACTTATGCACGCCCCTTACAGACCTCTTAGAAATGGGGTGAGATCGACAGTAGACAGTCTAAGGTTAAAATTTTAGGGATTTGGGGAAGAAATTCTTCCCCAAATTCTGCATGTGCAGAAGGCTTTGCGCATGTGCAGAGGGTTAAAAACTAGAAAATGGTGACGTCCAGGCAGGTGGGCAGAGCCTCACACTGCCGCCGCTACCAGTTCTCCGAACCACTGGCGGCCACCGGTACCCCTAGAACGCTTCTGATATATTCTCGCACCCCTTACAAAAGTAAATACCTGGTTTGAATTATGCAAATATACTATAATTTTGAAACATCTAAACCATTGGTTCTCAACCTACCTAATGCTGCGACCCGCGACCCGCCCCCGTGCCCCCGCCGCGACCCACCCTGCTGCCGCGCCTGCTGCCACGACCCCTGCCCCATCGCCGCCATTTGGGTTCTTTTACCCTCTGCGCATGCGCAAAGCGTTCTGCGCATGCGCAGAGGGTAAAAGAACCCAAATGGCGGCGTCCGGGCAAAGTCTCCCGACGTCTTTGAAAGGGTCGTTCAACCCCCAAAGGGGTCGCGACCCCCAGGTTGAGAACCGCTGATCTAAACCCAAGTTTTCGCAACCTCTGGAATATCGTCTCGTACTCCTGGTTGGGAACCCCTGCTCTAGATAGAAATAGCAAATTCCATGTTTGCAGCTACTTGGTTAGCTAGAGTTGGCATAAGATTTTTAGAAGAAAATAGTTGATCGTATCTACTCTGTTTGACAGGGAGTGTGGTGGAATGTGGTCTGGATTCCCAGGAGGGAGGGGCTGCATTCCAGAGAGCAAAGAGATGGCAAAGTTTGGATAATCTTCCTGGGAGGAAGAGAGTTGAGACGGCTGCTCCTTAGTGAGCATTAACCAATTTTGTTGTATACATGATGTACAATGACAATAAAGGCTTTGACTTTAACGGTGCACATGGTCCTGGCCATCCACTCCATCAGAGCTTGGGATAAATTTGTAGGCATTTTACTTTCAAGGTAAAAACGAAAGTGATCTTTGTTTCATCCCTCAACAAATACACCAACCTGAACAATCGAAGTGGATTCCACCTGCTTTCCCCTGGCTCTGTGCTGCACTGCAGGAAAGCAGTGGATCAGCCTGAGAGGTCGTATCAACTGCCAAGTGATATAATTCCTCGTATGAGAAGGATTATGAACTTAGCTGAAAAATCACTCACAACACGAGGTTGCTAAGCAATGAGTGACTTGTCGTGAAATACTCCAAGATAATATTTCTTACAAATGAAACGCGGCAGGCAGCATTTTAAAAAAAAACACCAACGCCTGGAGGGATTTTAATAAGCACCAACTTATAATTGTGATGGTTTTGGCAAGGATCGGATTGGGTGGCAAGACAAAGCTTTGCACAAATGAGAGAAGAGGGTTTGGGATGGACAAATGAGACGGAACACACCAGGAGGTTTTCCGACGAAGCTCGGAGGGGAAGGCGAAGATTAAACGTGCAGCTTGGAAGAAAAGTAGCAAAGATCAAGAAGTTACGATCAGTGAGCCGAAGCTGACGGAAGGGAAGTTTTCTTTCCTCTCGTCCTTGAAAATATTTCAGAAATGTGGCCATCCCTCCTGAGACAGGCATTGAAAGCTGTTGGGGAAGTGG
>JALIGW010000073.1:544927-634927 GCA_023053685.1 Diadophis punctatus similis | reverse complement strand
TTCTATTCTATTCTATTCTATTCTTCATTCCTGTATATTCTATTCTATTCTGTTCTGTTCTGTTCTGTTCTGTTCTGTTCTGTTCTGTTCTATTCTATTCTATTCTATTCTATTCTAGTCTTCATTCCTGTATATTCTATTCTTCATTCCTGTATATTCTATTCTATTCTATTCTATTCTGTTCTATTCTATTCTATTCTTTCATTCCTGTATATTCTATTCTTCATTCCTGTATATTCTATTCTATTCTATTCTATTCTATTCTATTCTGTTCTATTCTATTCTATTCTATTCTATTCTATTCTATTCTTCATTCCTGTATATTCTATTCTATTCTATTCTATTCTATTCTATTCTATTCTATTCTATTCTATTCTATTCTTCATTCCTGTATATTCTATTCTATTCTATTCTATTCTATTCTATTCTATTCTATCCTATCCTATCCTATCCTATCCTATCCTATCCTATCCTATCCTATCCTATTCTTCATTCCTCTATATTCTATTCTATACTATACTATTTTATTCTAAATTCTATTCTATTCTATTCTATTCTAATTCTTCATTCCTCTATATTCTATTCTATTCTATTCCCTATTCTATTCTATTCTATTCTATTCTATTCTATTCTATTCTATTCTATTCTATTCTATTCTATTCTATTCTCCATATTATCTATTCTATTCTATTCTATTCTATTATTCTATTCTATTCTATTCTATTCTATTCTATTCTATTCTATTCTATTCTATTCTATTCTATTCTATTCTATTCCTTATTCTATTCCATTCTTCTATTCTATTCTATTCTATTCTATTCTATTCTATTCTATTCTATTCTATTCTATTCTATTCTATTCTATTCTCTGCTTCTCCTTCTCCTCCTCCTCCTCCTCCTCTCCCTGCAAACGTCACTCCCTTCTAGCACTGATGGACCACACAATCCTCCTCCTCCTCCTCCTCATTATATCAGTCCCTGCTCTTGTGCCTCTTACTCGTCTTCATCTGACAAGTGACAATATCAGTGTCTTTATGCACACACACACACACAACACAGAGGCAGCTTTGTTCCTGGCTGCACCCTCAACATATTTTATTCTAACCATTTTCCCCCTTTCTTCTTATATAGAGCTGCTCAGGTTATATTTTATTTTGCTGTTTGTGGAATATGTTTTATGGGGCTATTCAGTGGCTGTGCCGTGCCTCCTGTTTTATTGGCAGAGTTGTATTTTAATTTTGCTTTTCTTTAAAAACGTGTGAGGCTGCCTTATGCATCGTCATGGCAAAGTGAGAGATAAATACTGAAGTGAATCAATAAAAATAATATCCTATTGACTGAGGAATCATACAGGTTTCAGATAGTGCGATGAAAAAAACAAAAGGTGGGATGGAGAACCCAAGAGCTCGATTTAGCAGAAGGTGGAGTTTTAAGGGAGGAGCAACTTTGCTTCTACACTAAGCTCCTCTCCTACCACTACTTTAGTCTAGTGGTAAAGGCACCAGCCAGATGTCAGGAAACAGTGAATTATAGTCCCACCTTAGGCACGGAAGCCAATTGGGTGACTTTGGGCCAATCACCAGGAGACTGGAAGCTCTAATCCCGCCTTAGGCATGGAAAACAATTGGGTGACTTTGGACCAATCACCAGAAGATGGTGAGTTCTAGTCACTCCTTAGGCACGGAAGCCAATTGGGTGACTTTGGGCCAATCACCAGGAGACTGGAAGTTCTAATCCCGCCTTAGGCATGAAAACCAATTGGGTGACTTTGGACCAATCACCAGGAGACTGGAAGCTCTAATCCCGCCTTAGGCATGAAAACCAATTGGGTGACTTTGGACCAATCACCAGGAGACTGGAAGTTCTAATCCCGCTTTAGGCAGGAAAACCAATTGGTGACTTTGGACCAATCACCAGGAGACTGGAAGCTCTAATCCCGCCTTAGGCATGAAAACCGAGGGTACCCTTGGACCTCACAGGGTTGTTGTTGTGAGGAAAAATAAGAAGAGGAAGGTGTGTTGGATAAATTCACCACCGTGAGTTATTTGTAAAAATAAAAAAAGGCAGAATATGAATAATAAATAAAAAAGATGATTTAAACAAAGCTCATAAATCCATTATGAGCTGAATCGGTCTGCAGATCCAAGTTTCTCCATCCTTCATCGAAAGAGCGAGAAAGAAATGTTGTTTCTGATTTTGAAATCAAGAAACCAAAAAATAAGACTATTTTTAATGATTCCCCCCCCCCCAGTAAACTTCCAAATGATCTAATGGGCCGAAGCCCAGAGGTTGGGTTCTCTCTTCAGCCACCTCCTTTACAGCCTGAGAAACTAAGGAGGGTCCCTTCTGAAAGCCTTGCTCTTCTCATTATGCAACCGTGGGCTACGCCATCTCTTTATCTGACCCTTCCCTTGCCAGTTTCTATTTGCCTAGTTTCCCAAGCTGGTAGTTTCAAAAAGCTGCGTTTTAATGGTTGCTTAAACTCTCTTTAAAAAAAAAGGCTATTTAGCTTTCTCTGCAGGTATGCCTTTATGTTGTGTGTGTTTATGTGTGAATTGTGGTTGGCTTCTGGTTTTGCGAGATCACAGGAAGAAGGGGTTTTTGCGCTGTCTCCGAGCAGTAACATTCCCATGACTGATGATGATGAAGAGGATGCCGAGGATGGAAAATGGTGATGCAAAGAACAGGGGGGGGGCTTGCCCCTTGCCCCTCCCCGTTGGCTTGCTGCATGCAGGCAGACATCATCTATCTCCAATCTACAACTCATCCAACTCATCCATCTACAACACTGTCCTTTCAACTGTGTTCCACACTCATTTGCACCACTCAGGTGACTCTGAGGACACAGATAAACCTCCCAAGTGGCCTCAACGTCCCTCTCAAAGAATGCAAATGACCAGCTGTCTGCAAGGAATATAAATCCTTACATTCCCCACCATCCGGTCAGAACGGAAGAAGCTTCTTGGATGAGAAGCGAAAGGTCTTCGAAGGAAAACCAGAAAGTCTTGGGGAAAAAAGCACCTTTGGGACAACCATGACCTGGATGACTGAGAATCTCCAACGTGAGGGAGAGTGCTCCTGTCCGAAGTCGGGACAGGACCAGGTGCTGCCACGTCCCGTCCCCTGAAGCCAGGCAAGGACTGCGCCCCTGGGACGCTCGGAGCATCTCCTTGGCCCTCTCAGATTACAGATTAACAGAGTTGGAAGGGACTTTACAGGTCATCTACTCCAACCCCCTGCCCAAGCAGGAGATCCCACATCTGCCTCTACCTAGGATTGAAGAGCCGAGGTGTCGCAGCGGTTAGAGTGGGGTATGGCAGGCCACTTTAGCTGACTGTGATCCGCAGGTCAGCGGTTCAAATCTCACCGGCTCAAGGTTGACTCAGCCTTCCATCCTTCCCAGGTAGGTAAAATGAGGACCCAGATTGTTGGGGGCAATATATAAATATACATTGCTTACTGGTGTAAACCGCTTAGAGAGTGCTTGCACTGTGAGGCGGTATATAAATCTCACTAATAAATAAATAAATAAATAAATAAATAAATAAATAAATAAATAAATAAATAAATAAATAAATAAACAAACAAACAAACAAACAAACAAACAAACAAATAAATAAATAAATAAACAAATAAACAAATAAACAAACAAATAAACTCACAACCTCCTGATTTTGAGGCAATAGCTCTACCTCTAGGCCACAGCAGCTGACCCAGCCTAGATCTCGCAGAGTCCCCCTCCCCAGGCTTGCCCTCTGCGCCCCATCCCCATCCCCAAAACCTCTC
Source organism: Diadophis punctatus similis (assembly GCA_023053685.1). NCBI lineage: Eukaryota > Metazoa > Chordata > Lepidosauria > Squamata > Dipsadidae > Diadophis > Diadophis punctatus. The sequence continues at coordinate 631,142 of JALIGW010000073.1, read as the reverse complement.
CAGAGGCACAACCCGCGCCCCGGCCACGCGGAATCCTCCATCCCCGCTCGCTGCTGCGCTGCGTCTTGACGCGCGGGAGGGAGCCCCGTGCCCGAGCCGGGAGCGCGCGTCCCCGCTCGCCAGCGCCCCCCTCCGGGCCCGTCCTGCCGGCCACGGCGACGCCTCCGAGACCACCCACCACCCCCGCTCCGCCCTCCTTTCGCAAGGCTTCTCCGGCTCAGCTGCGCTCCCTTCACTTGACCGGCGGCTGCGACTCGGTGTTGCTGGGTGGCGACTGCGCGCCTCTCTCTTTTTCTTTTTCTTTCCCGGGCAGCTGTCGGAGCGCAACGCCCAGCCCAGCCGGGGGAAAGGAGGCGCTTCGCTTCGCTCCCCACCGGGCGCGATCCAGAGCCAACGACGGATCCCTCGCAGCGCTGGGAACTCCACTTCTAGAGACGCTTCTTGGAGCGCCGGTTGGTCCGCTGTTGCTGCCTGCCTGCAGGGCGCACCGGTTGCGCCGGAAAAGTTGGAACCAGACGCCGTCGCCTCCCCCGCTTCTCGGGTCTCTTGACGCGCGGTCTCCGGGCACAGCTGAGCCGGCGACCCCCCAACCCAGCCCCACAGGCCTCCCGGACCCCATCCTCGTCTTCTGACAGCCCCCCCGGCTTGACGAGGCGCGCTGGAGGGGAGGGGGCTGCTGTTTGTTCTTCTGCTGCTGCGAGGGGAGCGGCTTCCCCCCGGCGACAGTCCCCGCCGGCAGCGCTGAAACGCGGATGTCGCCCTCCGCCTCTTCCCCCTTGCGGATCGCCGGCGGCGCCCGGCGTCCTCCCCAGCTGCAGCCGGCGGCGGAGGCGGCGGAGGCGGCGGTGGAGGAAGACGACTAAAGGGATGTTGGGCAGCTGTTGGCCCCGGCCTTGCGTGCCCCCCCAGGAGATGTTTCTGATGCTGGCCTTTTGCTTGGCGACGCGGCGGACCCTGGCCGCCCCCATCCCCACCGCCGAGGACCTGGCGAGGGGAGTTGTAAGTGGAGCCCTGGGGTTCATTTCTCTTTTTATTTCTTTGGGGGGGGGTGTTTGTCTTCTGCGCGAAGGGGTCTCTCCAGGGGGATGGGGGCAGCGGCGGAGCAACCCCTTCATCCGATCAGAAGGTCGGTGCCAGGACCCCGCCGCCTCCAGCAAGCCCCTCTGCCTTCTTGGCAGGGGGGCGATGGGTGTAGTGTAGGGATCCCGCTGGGGTTGACGCGGGTCCCTCCAAGGGGGGAAAGAAAAATAGAGGATGTACGGGGTCCTTTCACTTTCACTGTAATCTTACATACGCTTGACAAAAATATATATAAAAAATATAAGATCGCATGCCAGCTGTTCCATTCCTCCGGTGGCTTCCAGCGGTCAGCAGATCAAGGAGATAATTCTCTCCCTCCCCCCTTCTGAGGTGGGGGGGTGACGGGTGGATCTCTCTCTCCTCCAGGAAGGGGGGGCGGGCAGAAGAGGGAAGCTGGTTGGCATAGCCGAGCTGGCAGCAGGTTGGCAGAGCCGGAGGGAGGGCGAGAAACGAGTTGCCTTGCGGTTCTGCATCGCAAGCCCCCAGATCAGTTCTAGGTGTGAATTGCTTTTCACGCGCCTCCTTCTGACTCTCGTGTTTTGGGGTGCACCTAGTAAAGAAGTCTCCCTAAGTTGAATGCCACTTATTCTCTCCCCCCCACCCCACCCCCACATCGGGAGGGTTCCGATTTCTCTGGGACTTAAAGGAAGCCCTTAACAGATTAACAGAGTTGGAAGGGACCTTGCAGGTCATCTAGTCCAACCCCCTGCGCCCAAGCAGGAGACCCTATATCTGTCTCTACCTAGGATCGAACTCGCAACCTCTTGATTGTGAGGCAAGAGCTCTACCTCCGTGTTGAACAGTCAGGCGAGACTCGCTCCCTGCACCTGGCAGTGTCTCTAGGGCTGGCAAGGGTTACTCGGGAGCTGGTTACCCTCGCCTGCCCCGCTTGCCCTTCCTTGATGGCAAGGAATATGCCCTCAACTTTTCTCAGCATTGGTGTTTATCTCCGTCTCCTGGGTGGGAAGGAGATGAAATCTTGAATCGGTCTAAGCCAGTGTTTCCCAACCTTGGCAACTTGAAGATGTCTGGACTTCATCTCCCAGAATTCCCCAGCCAGCATTCGCTGGCTGGGGAATTCTGGGAGTTGAAGTCCAGACATCTTCAAGTTGCCAAGGTTGGGAAACACTGGCACTCTAAGCATTCCCTGCGATTCTTTTGAGTTGATACTAAGGGGCTTTTCCATCACTTGGATATTATCCTCAAGGGCGCTCTCTTGCGCACGCAGAAGGAAACGGTGGCGGCTTTTATCTCGCTTCCCTGGTATCTAGAGACCGTTCCGTTTCTTGCCTCCAGCCCTCTGTCTCACCCTGCCGTGTTACCAAAACAACTGCAACCTTCCCCCCCCCCCAAAAGGACACACTGTGTGTGGCGGGGAGAGAGAGAGAGATGGCATCTCCCCTCATTTAGCTTTACAAAATGGCTCAGCCACAGAACAACACATTTGCAGTCCCAGACTCCCCAACTATGTTGCTGGGGGATCGTGCTTATATTCCGACCCATGAAAACCGTGTTTGGTTTATAGTTGGAAGCACTTTCTTTTGATTTTGGGTGGGTGGGGGTATAACAAACGGCATTTTGGGGACAATGGTGTCCTTTCCCCGCGGCTGGTTGAACTGGTCTTGAAAAGGAGCAGGATCTGTTCTCTGGTTGGCCGAGTGATCGACTGTTGTATAATTTGCTCTTGCTGGGATCACGTAGGGATGGAGTTGTCGTTCCAGACTGGTAGTCAGAGGTGGCTGAGGGTCAAACCTTGCAGGGGAAGGCTGACCTTTTTAGTAGCCCTCGGAGACTCACATTGCCTTGGGCAGACTCCTCCATCTTATCTCCATGTTACTCAAAATTTGGCAGGCCCCAGTTGACCATTTCTGCTCCAGTAGGGATGTCTACAGAGCTTCAATGACCGGTGCAAATTGAGATAGTCTGAAAGTGGAACAGGTCACAGATTCCGCTGGGCTGGAGAACATGGTAGTGTGAAGGACTAAGGACTATGATCAACGTTGCCCAAGTGATTGGACTAATGAAGATGCTCATAACTATCTCTTGGAGGGAACATTTCAATTCCCAAATAAAAACCATGTTCTAGGGCAGTGGTTCCCAACGTGGAGCCCACGCCCCACAGGGGGTCAATTTGATTTTTAATGGGGGCAATTGGAACCTTGTTAAAACCACGTTAATGACTTTTTAGGCTTCTTCCGTGTGAGTAGGAGTTCACTTTTTGAATAGTAAGAATTATATAGCAATAGCACTTACACTTATATACCGCTTCATAGTGCTTTACAACCCTCTCTAAGCGGTTTACAGAGTTCAGCATATTGCCCCCAACAATCTGGGTCCTCATTTTACCGACCTCGGAAGGATGGAAGGCTGAGTCAACCTTGAGCCTGGTGAGATTGGAACTGCCGAACTGCTGAACTAGCAGTCAGCCTGCAGTGCTGCATTTAACCACTGCGCCACCTTGGCTCTTGTCACCGGGGTGGGGGTGGGGGGTGGGCATCAGGATTTTAGAGATGCTTAGGTGGGGAATGGCCCAAAAAAGGTTGGGAACCACTGTTCTAGAGGAAAGGAACCATATCAGTGAGGTTGCTCATGGAGCACCCAACGTCTTTCAGAAAGCTAGGTTGAGAATGTCTTCTGCTAGTTAGTGAACTGGAATACGCAGAGGCATGGAATATATGTGGGCCTCCAGAGGCTCCTAGCATTCTTCAGTGTTGACCACCTTGTCTACTAGAGGTTGTTATTCCAGCAACATCTGGAAGACCGTGAGTTCTCCAATCTTGGAGCAGATAGCACCAAGCTAAGTAAATTGAGTTCATTATTTTTTTAAAAAAACTTTCAATTCTTGGGAGAGCTCATATTGAATGGGGATTATTCCACAGTTCCACTTAATTTAATACGGGTTGGTAGCATTCCCTAAGGAAAGACTACTCTCAGTGTTCCCTAGAGGTATCTACTTCTGCAGCTGGTATTTTTTATCTGGAAAAGAATCCACATTCCTATCATTAAGTGAATATGTTCTAGTGCCTTGCATTTACTTTGCCTCCTCCTCCTCCTCCTCCTCCTCCTCCTCCTCCTCCTCCTCCTCCTCCTCCTCCTCCTCCTCCTCCTCCTCCTCCTCCTGATTTAGACGCAGAAAACTGCTAGTTTGATGCAAATCCAGATGGCTTCGCTTGCCTGTTACTACTCTGAATCACCCTCTTACTATCTGTCTTCTTCTTCCCCTGAGCCGAAATTTTGTTCACGGTGGCACGGGTTGTTTGTGATGATTTTGGGTGGGTTGCCCTGCAGATGTAGGGTACGCTGAAAAGCAATTGGTGTACGTTACTCTTATTTTTTTAAAGAATATAATTGAGACTCGTTCATAACTGCTGTTCTTGTCTCTGGAGATGTTAATGCATGGGTTGATGGCAAAGAGCTGGTGATAATATTCAAACATAAAGGGTCGTTGGCACTCCTGAAAATGCTGCCTTCCTTCCTTCATTTTGGTGTTGCCTCAATGCCTGCTTTATTCTTGAAGGTTTGGGAGGTTGAAGGGTTCTTGGTGCTCGCTGAGTTTGGTGGTTTTCTTGCAGATGTTTCATGACCCAACTAGGTAACATCATCAGTGCTAGAAGGGAGGAGGAGGAGGAGGAGGAGGAGGAGGAGGAGGAGGAGGAGGAGGAGGGGAGGAGGAAAGGGGGGAGGAGGAGGAGGGGAGGAAGAGGAGGAGGAGGAGAACTATGGGGTTCTTGGTGCTTTCTGAGTTTGGTGGTTTTCTTGCAGATGTTTCATGACCCAACTAGGTAACATCATCAGTGCTAGAAGGGAGGAGGAGGAGGAGGAGGGGGAGGAGGAAAGGGGGAGAGGAGGAGGAAGGGAGGAAGAGGAGGAGGAGGAGGAAAGGGGGGAGGAGGAGGAAGGGAGGAAGAGGAGGAGGAGAACTATGGGGTTCTTGGTGCTTTCTGAGTTTGGTAGTTTTCTTGCAGATGTTTCATGACCCAACTAGGTAACATCATCAGTGCTAGGAGGGAGGAGGAGGAGGAGGAGGGGGGAGGAGGAAAGGGGGGAGGAGGAGGAAGGGAGGGAGGAAGAGGAGGAGGAGGAGAACTATGGGGTTCTTGGTGCTTTCTGAGTTTGGTGGTTTTCTTGCAGATGTTTCATGACCCAACTAGGTAACATCATCAGTGCTAGAAGGGAGGAGGAGGAGGAGGAGGAGGGGGAGGAGGAAAGGGGGGAGGAGGAGGAAGGGAGGAAGAGGAGGAGGAGGAGAACTATGGGGTTCTTGGTGCTTTCTGAGTTTGGTGGTTTTCTTGCAGATGTTTCATGACCCAACTAGGTAACATCATCAGTGCTAGAAGAGAGGAGGGGGAGGGGGAGGGGGAGGAGGAAAGGGGGAGAGGAGGAGGAAGGGAGGGAGGAGGAGGGGGAGGAGGAATGGGGGAGGAGGAGGAAGGGAGGAAGAGGAGGAGGAGAACTATGGGGTTCTTGGTACTTTCTGAGTTTGGTGGTTTTCTTGTAGACGTTTCATGACCCAACTAGGTAACATCATCAGTGCTAGAAGGGAGGAGGAGGAGGGGGAGGAGGAGGAAGGGAGGAAGAGGAGGAGGAGGATTGTGGGGTCCTTGGTGCTCTCTGAGCTTGGCTTTTTTCTTGCAGGCATTTCATTACCCAAACTAGGTAATATCAGTGCACTGATGATGTTACGTAGTTGGGTCATGAAATGTCTGCAAGAAAACCACCAAACTCAGAGAGCACCAAGGACCCCACAGTCGTCGTCGTCGTCGTCATCGTCCTCCTCCTCCTCCTCCTCCTCCTCCTCCTCCTCCTCCTCCTCCTCCTCCTCCTCCCCCTCTCTACAAATCCCACTCGCTTCTAGCTCTGATGGTATTACCTAATTGGGTCATGAAACGTCTGCAAGAAAACCACCAAGCTCAGAGAGCACCAAGGACCCCTCATTTCAACTCTGAACTACAAATATTCTCCTTTATTTGGGAGGTGAGTTTGCTGATAGGAACGAGCCAACCAGCGAGCAGAAAATATCATTTTTCTATGGTCCATCCCTCCACTGTAGTTTTGAAGGCCTTGTAATGCGATATGTTGGGTTATAATTTTGATCGAACCCGATCCTCACCTCCACCTTGCTTCATAACACTCTTGATCCTTTCAACCATGCCTTTTTCTTGGCAAGATTTTTGGAAGGTGTTTGCCACCGTTCCTGGGGCTTGAGAGAGAAGGATTGGGCCCAAGTCACCCAATGAGCTTTGTGATTAAGGCGGGGCTAGAACTCACAATGTCCTGGCTTCTAGTCCAGCGCCTTGAATCACTGCACCAGTCTGGTTCCTTGTTTTGATGCCTCCAAGTCAGTTTTGAAGCCTTAGGACTAGGTGAGCAAGTTTCCATAGCTTCCTTGGCAGCATTTTTGGAAGGGGTTTGCCCTTGTCTTCTTCTTCTTCTTTTTCTTGGGGAGAAAGGGAATTTTAACATCACATCAGCTGGGTTAACCTATCACGCTAAGCCTATTAGTCTGTCTGTCTGTTTATCTGTCTGTCCATCCATCCATATCATCTTTCTATCATCCATCATCTAACATCTATTGATAGATAGATGATAGATAGTAGATAGATAGATAGATAGATAGATAGATAGATAGATAGATAGATAGATGATAGATAGATAGATAGATAGATAGATAGATAGATAGATAGATAGATAGATAGATAGATAGATAGATGGATGATAGGTAGGTAGGTAGGTAGGTAGGTAGGTAGGTAGGTAGGTAGGTAGGCAGGCAGACAGACAGACAGAGAGACATAGATAATGATATGATAGATATATAGACAGACATAGATAGATAGATAGATAGATAGATAGATAGATAGATAGATAGATAGATAGATAGATAGATAGATAGATAGATAGATAGATAGATAGATAGATAGATCATCTTCTGTAATGATCTATCTATTGGCTGGGTTAGCCTCTTACATCAACCAACCACCATAACTGGGTTCACAACTTCTCGAGCCACCCAGAGTCCCCCGGGAGTTGGGCGGCATACAAATCTATTAAATTAAATTACATTAAATTCTATTAAGGTAAGCACCAAGCAGGTCACATGATAGCATAGCCAAAGTACAAGCCAGTATAATTGGTGTCGTACGGAGGCTGACCCCCCCAGCCCTTAAGAGGGAGGGAGGGAGGGAGGGAAGGAAGGAAGGAAGGAAGGAAGGAAGGAAGGAAGGAAGGAAGGAAGGAAGGAAGGAAGGAAGGAAGGAAACAGAGAGCAAAAGAGAAAGAAAGAGAGAGAGAGAAGGAAGGAAGGAAGGAGAGAGAGAGAGAAAGAAAGAAAAAGAAAGAGAAAGAGAGAGAAAGAAAGAAGAAAGAAAGAAGAAAGAAAGAAAGAAAGAGAAAGGAAGGCAAAATAGCTCTTGGATGAAAAGCTCTTTTGAAAATGCTACCTTCTAATTAGCGCATTTGGAATTCGGATTATCTGGGAAGAGGCTGCTGGAGAGCATCCAGGGAGCTTTTCTGCTCTCCTTGTCTTGCTTACGAAGCAGAGCCAACTTAGTTTTCAGGTACAGTTTGGCTTTCCTCTGTTTTATTTTATGAAAATGTAAGCCTAGCTTTTGCAGCCCCCTAGGGGCCGTTACAGCCACTTCTGTTGCATCCTATCAAAGCTCTGTGAATTAAAGTGGCAATTCAAGAAGAAGAGGAGCTATAAATGGGTTTCCAACCCTCACACCTAATCAGGGAGGGAGGGAGGGAGGGAGGGAGGGAGGGAAGGAAGGAAGGAAGGAAGGAAGGAAGGAAGGAAGGAAGGAAGGAAGGAAGGAAGGAAATGGGAAGGAGAAGGAGAAGGAGAAGGAGAAGGAGAAGGAGAAGGAGAAGGAGAAGGAGGGATGCAGGGAAGGAGGGAGGGAAACAGGAAGGAAAGGAAGGGAGGGGAAGGGAGGGGAATGAGAAGGGAGGGAGGGAGGGAGGAGGGAAGGAATGAGAAGGGAGGAGGGAGGGAGGGGAATGAGGAGGAAGGAAGGAAAAGGAAGGAAGGAAGGAAGGAAGGAAGGAAGGAAGGAAGGAAGGAAGGAAGGAAAGGAGGGAGGGATCTATGGGTGCCTTCCTTCAAATATCTGCTAATTTCTTAAAGCATTTTGCTCCCTACAGTGGGCATGTTTGCCTGCGTGCTATGAAACTGCCTCACCAAAAGTGGAGCAGTACAGAATCTCTCCCCTGATAACTTTTCCCCTCCGTTTGGGAAATCTGAGCTCTGCAGAATCGTAAAAGGTCATCGATAGATCAGCTCTGGTGGAATGGGATTGGCTGTATGGCAAAAGCAAGCTAGATCAATTCCTTTTTCTGCTCCGATCACTGCAGGATTAAGCGGCTCTCGCCCTACCAATAAAACCTTTCAGATGATTTTTTTCTGTGGTTTTTTTTTAAAGGCTTTGTTTTGGTGAAGCTAATAAGAAGGGTTGAGTAATTGAATGAGACGTCCCGGAAAATTATAAAAAGCATCTTGTGATTTGATGGTGGGAAATTGCCGTATAAGGAGCGTGTTCCTTCTCCCGAAGAGAGCCTCTTTGAGATGTGATCTTGTAAGGCAAATTGGCAACCTGAGGCCCTTGAAACGGATGAACTGTAAAAAGGATGTACCTCAGCTTCCATAATCCCCCAGCCACCCATACTGTGGGACCTTTATGATGGGAATTCTGGGAGCTGCAGTCCATCCCTTTTAAAGTTCGTTCATTTCAAGGGCCACAGATGGTTATTAAAGTTGCCTTAAAGTTTGAGAGGCACCAGTGTAAAGAAAATATGGGATGGTTTTGCAATACTGGAGACTAAAACATATGAAGAATGGTTGCATGGCTAGTCTAGTGAAGAGAAGGACCAGGGGAGACATGATAGCAGTCTTCCAATATTTGAGGGGCTGCCACAGAGAGGAGGGGGTCAAGGTACCTGAAGGTCAGACAAGGAACAATGGATGGAAGCTGATCAAGGAGAGATTCAACCTGGAAATAAGGAGACATTTTCTGACAGTGAGAGCAATCAATCGATGGAACAGAAGTTGCCTTTGGAAGTTGTGGGAGTTTCATCACTGGAAGCTTTCAAGAAGAGACTGGACTGCCATCTGTCAGAAACGGTGTAGGGTCTCCTGCTTGGGCGGGGGGTTGGACTAGATGACCTACAAGGTCCGTTCCAACTCTAAATCTGTAATCTGTAAAAACAACTGTGAGCCTTCAATTGGGAAGGGAAGGGGAGTAGGGAGGGAGTAGGGAGGGAGTACTTACAGTCACTCACGCCCTTGTTACCTCACATCTTGACTATTGCAACGCACTCTACATGGGGCTACCCTTGAAGAACGTTCGGAGACTGCAGCTAGTGCAGAATGCGGCGGCGCGTGTGGTGATGGGTGTCCCTAGATACACCCATGTGACACCCATCCTTCGCGAACTGCACTGGCTGCTCATAGGTCTCCGAGCGCAATTCAAGGTGTAGGTGATTACCTTTAAAGCCCTACATGGCTTAGGACCAATTTACCTCCGAGACCGCCTTCTCCAACATACCTCCTTAAGACCGATTAGAGCCCACAGAGTTGGTCTGCTGGTAGTCCCATCCCGTCAGCCAAAGAATGTCGGCTGGCGGGCCCACGAACGAGGGCCTTCTCTGTGGCAGCACCGGCTCTCTGGAATACACTACCCCCCGAGAGCTGCATTATTCCCACCCTGCCAGTCTTCAGAAAAGCAGTAAAAACATGGCTTTGTCGACAGGCCTGGGGCCAATGATTTTAATACAACACCGATCACTCTTGGCCCCATGAATTAATTATTGTATGGGTTTTTAAATTGTGGTTTTTAATGTTTTTAAATGTTTTAATACTTATTGTTTTAATGCTTTTTATATTTATTGTTGCATGTGAATTTTTATTGTTTTGAGCCGCACAGAGTCTCTGTGGAGTGGGCGGCATACAAATGTGACTAATAAATAAATAAATAAACAAACAAACTAGCCTGTTGGAAAAAAGCTACGGTGGTGCGTTACAACTGCACGAATTGTGTTGGCGAAAACAAGCAAGCATGCCTTTCCGCATCTGGGGAAACTTGGAAGGAAGAATGGAATGCAACGTTTAGTGTCGCAAACGTGTGTGTTGTGCACATCTGCAAAACAGAAACGCTAGTGGAGGAATATTTGTTAAAAATGCATTCTGTTTATCCAGGATGAAAGTCAACCGGCGTTGCCGTCACGGATTATGGCGTATCTTTGGTGAAATAATGAAGTAGATGGGCCTATGAAAAGGTTTATGTTTGTAATACAGATAATCCTCGACTTACGACCACAATGGAGTCCCAAGATTTCTGTGGCTAAGCGAGATGTTTGTTAAGTGAGTTTCGCCCCATTTTAAGACCTTGCTTACTGCAGTTGTTATGTTGGTAGTAGCACGGTTGTTAAGTGAATCTGGCTTCCCCATTGACTTTGCTTGTCAGAAGGTGAGCTCATGACCTCAGAACCCAGCAACAGTCATAAGTATGAGTCAGTGGCCAAGCATCTGGATGTTGATCCCGTGATCATGGGGGTGGCACAATGGTTGTGTGAAAAAAAGCTCATAAGTCGCTTTTTTCAGTGCCGCCGTAACTTTGATGAGTCACTAAATGAACCGTTGTAAGTCGGGAATTAACCTGTACCGTTTTCTCTCCTGTCCCCATCCCGCGTTCAGGCTTCTGCTGCCGGATCTATAAATCTATAAAATATTTCTTTTTTTTTCACAAAAGTTTTTTATTATTTCCACACAGACAATAGACATATTTATAGATTCATTTTCATTTCATTTTTCTATTCATTCCATTCTTATTTTATATGCACATTTCTCATATTTTCCTTAAGGCTTTATTTGATTCAGGGTTGTTTCTTCCCCATTTCAATCTTTTACAGCCCCACCCTTCCACCTTCCTTCTTCACCTCCTCTACACTTCCTTATTCTCTCTCCTCTTCTCTCCTCTACAACCCTTTCTACCCTCTCTCCTACTTCTCTACCCCTCTCTTACTTTCTCCTCTTCCCTATCCCTCTACCTAGCCACTCCTTCTGTGCTGTATTTTCTCATCAATAATCTAATTTTCAACAACCCTGAATTTTTATTTTTATTTTACTTAGTCTCATATTTTCCCATTGTATTCCTTTTCTGAACTCTCCATTTAATTTTCCCCTTTTTATGTGTTTGTTTTAACAGATTAACAGAGTTGGAAGGGACCTTACAGGTCATCTAGTCCAACCCCCTGCCCAAGCAGGAGACCCCTTACATCTGCCTCTATCTAGGATCGAACTCACAACCTCCTGATTGTGAGGCAAGAGCTCTACCTCTAGGCCACAGCAGCTGGGTTGTCAATCAATATACTACCAGTTTTGGTTTTTCCCCCTTTTTTTCCCTCCCCCTTCCCTTCCCTCCCCTTCCCCCACTTTCCCTCCCAACCCCCTACTTTCTTTATAAGTGTTACATCTAGGTTAAATCATTTCTCATTTAATCTTCTTCATTTATATTCAATTTCAAACCATTTATAAAACTTCCCCCATGTCTTGTAATACAAAGGGTCTTCTTTATCATTTAATCTTAATGTTAATCTATTCATTTCAGCACAGTCCAAAATCTTCTTTATTATCTGTTCTTCCTCTGGGATCTTTCCTGCTTTCCTGTTTTGTGCAAATACAATCCTCGCTGCTGTTATTATATCTATCATCAAGTATATTTCTCCTATCTATAAAATCTTTCTAAGCATTCTGTAAAATTGGGATCTTTTCCAAATAGTTGGAATTTTCGATTGTTGTGTAAAACGGGCTGCTCCCTCACAGTGTGGCGAGGCACCGGTTCCCACTCCACCAAAATTATAAAGAAACATTTTTAAAAAGAAAAAAGAAAAAGAAAGAAAGAAAGAAAGCAGAGGAGAATAATACCTTGAATAATATAGCTATTACTGAGCTGCTGTTTTCTTTCTTTTTCTTTCTTTCTTTGCCTTGGGATACCATAGAAATCTCTCCAGTTTCTTTAATAAATAATGCTGTTTGCTATCATTGAGTATTTCTTCCAACTAAGACACTCAGGTCTAACTTAAAATACAGCCTGCAATATAAGCCTGAGGTTTGCAGCCAGGATTTAATACAAGAGAAATAAATTGGGCCAGGTTTCTTGGCCCGATGGGGGAGACAAGAAATTTCATTTTGAGGGGTCCTTGGGGGGCTCCCTGAGCTTGGTTGTTTTCTTACAAACGTTTCATTGCCCAAACTAGGTAACATCATCAGTGCTGGAAGGAAGGGGGGGTTGTGGAAAGGAGGAGGAGGAGGAGGAGGAGGAGGAGGAGGAGGAGGAGGAGGAGGAGGGACTATGGAGTCCTTGGTGCTCTCTGAACTTGGTTGTTTTCTTAAAGACATTTCATCCCCCAACTAGGCAACATCATCAGTGCTAGAAGGGAGTGGGGTTTGTGGAGAGGAAGAGGAGGAGGAGGAGGACTGTTGGGTGCTTGGTGTTCTCTGAACATGGTTGTTTCCTTGCAGACATTTCATGGCCCAACTAGGTAACATCATCAGTACTAGAATAGAATAGAACAGAATAAAGAGAAGAGAGAGTAGAATAGAATAGAATAGAATAGAATAGAATAGAATAGAATAGGAATAGAATAGAATAGAATAGAATAGAATAGAATAGAATAGAATAGAATAGAATAGAATTCTTTATTGGCCAAGTGTGATTGGACACACAAGGAATTTGTCTTTGGTGCATATGCTCTCGGTGTACATAAAAGAAAATATATATTTGTCAAGAATCATGAGGTAAAAAACACTTAATGATTGTCATAGGGTACAAATAAGCAATCAGGAAACAATCAATATTAATATAAATCGTAAGGATATAAGCAACAAGTTATAGTCATACAGTCATAAGTGGGAGGAGATGGGTGATAGGAACGATGAGAAGACTAATAGTAATAGTAATGCAGCCATAGTGAATAGTTTGACAGTGTTGAGGGAATTATTTGTTTAGCAGAGTGATGGCGTTCAGGGAAAAAACTGTTCTTGTGTCTAGTTGTCTTGGTGTGCAGTGCTCTATAGCGTCATTTTGAGGGTAGGAGTTGAAACAATTTATGTCCAGGATGCGAGGGGTCAGTAAATATTTTCACAGCCCTCTTTTTGACTCATGCAGTATACAGGTCCTCAATGGCAGCAATTGTTTTTTCTGCAGTTCTGATTATCCTCTGAAGTCTGTCTCTGTCTTGTTACTAGAAGGGAGAGGAGGAGGAGGAGGAGGACTGTGGAGTCCTTGGTGCTCTCTGAGCTTTGTTGTTTTCTTATAAATGTTTCATTACCCAAACTAGGTAACATAATCAGTGCTGGAAGGAAGGGGGCTTGTGGAGAGGAGGAGGAGGAGGAGGAGGAGGAGGAGGAGGAGGAGGAGGAGGAGGAGGAGGAGGAGGAGGAGGAGGACAACTATGGAGTCCTTAGTGCTCTCTGAGCTTGGCTATTTTCTTGCAGACATTTCATTACCCAACTAGGTAGCATCATCAGTTCCAGAAGAGAGTGGGGCTTGCTTTACTATATAAAGAGGGAGCAAATCTCACCCCCTTCCGGCCCTGATGATGTTACCTAGTTTGGGTAATGAAACGTCTGCAAGAAAACAAGCGAGCTGAATCAGGCTCCCCCATTGAGTTTGCTCGTCAAAAGGTTGCAAAAGGCCGGAGATCACGTGACCCCTAGGATGCTGCAACGGTTATAAGTATGAACCAGTTGCCAAGCCTCTGAAGTTTGATGACGTGATCATTGGAGATGCTGCAAAGGTTGTAACTCTGAAAAACGGTCATAAGTCGCTTGTTCCAGTGGGTGGTGTAACTTTGAACGGTCACCAAATGAACTGTTGTGTAAGTCCAGGGCTCCCCGTATAGAGTCTTCTGGTTGTGCAGGGAGGTTCTGTTTGTTTGTTTGTTTGTTTGTTTGTTTGTTTGTTTGTTTGTCAAACATGTACAAGATAGCAGGTATTTGTATAAGCATAAACATAAGCAAAGTAAGTACAGATAAATGAGGACAATAGGACAGTAATACAGGGATGGTAGACACAATGGTGCGCTTATGCACACCCCTTACAGACCTCTTAGGAATGGGGACTAGAAGACTAGATTTAGAAGACTAGACTTAGAAGACTAGACTTAGAAGACTAGACTTAGAAGACTAGAATAGAAGACTAGACTTAGAAGACTAGACTAGAAGACTACTTAAATGAGTAGACTAGAAGACTAGACTTAGAAGACTAGAATAGAAGACTAGACTTAGAAGACTAGACTTAGAAGACTAGACTTAGAAGACTAGACTTAGAAGACTAGAATAGAAGACTAGAATAGAAGACTAGAATAGAAGACTAGACTTAGAAGACTAGACTTAGAAGACTAGACTAGAAGACTAGACTTAGAAGACTAGACTAGAAGACTAGACTAGAAGACTAGACTTAGAAGACTAGACTTAGAAGACTAGACTTAGAAGACTAGACTTAGAAGACTAGACTTAGAAGACTAGACTAGAAGACTAGACTTAGAAGACTAGACTAGAAGACTAGACTAGAAGACTAGACTAGAAGACTAGACTTAGAAGACTAGACTTAGAAGACTAGACTTAGAAGACTAGACTTAGAAGACTAGACTAGAAGACTAAGAAGACTAGACTAGAAGACTAGAATAGAAGACTAGACTAGAAGACTAGACTTAGAAGACTAGACTTAGAAGACTAGACTAGAAGACTAGACTTAGAAGACTAGACTTAGAAGACTAGACTTAGAAGACTAGACTTAGAAGACTAGACTAGAAGACTAGAATAGAAGACTAGACTTAGAAGACTAGACTAGAAGACTACTTAAATGAGTAGACTAGAAGACTAGACTTAGAAGACTAGACTTAGAAGACTAGACTTAGAAGACTAGACTTAGAAGACTAGACTTAGAAGACTAGAATAGAAGACTAGACTTAGAAGACTAGACTTAGAAGACTAGACTAGAAGACTAGACTTAGAAGACTAGACTAGAAGACTAGAATAGAAGACTAGAATAGAAGACTAGACTTAGAAGACTAGATTTAGAAGACTAGACTAGAAGACTAGACTTAGAAGACTAGACTAGAAGACTAGAATAGAAGACTAGACTTAGAAGACTAGACTTAGAAGACTAGACTAGAAGACTAGAATAGAAGACTAGAATAGAAGACTAGACTTAGAAGACTAGACTTAGAAGACTAGACTAGAAGACTAGACTTAGAAGACTAGACTTAGAAGACTAGACTAGAAGACTAGAATAGAAGACTAGACTAGAAGACTAGACTTAGAAGACTAGACTTAGAAGACTAGACTAGAAGACTAGACTAGAAGACTAGACTTAGAAGACTAGACTTAGAAGACTAGACTTAGAAGACTAGACTAGAAGACTAGACTAGAAGACTAGACTTAGAAGACTAGACTAGAAGACTAGACTTAGAAGACTAGACTTAGAAGACTAGACTAGAAAACTAGACTTAGAAGACTAGACTTAGAAGACTAGACTTAGAAGACTAGACTAGAAGACTAGACTTAGAACACTGGACTAGAAGACTAGACTAGAAGACTAGACCTAGAAGACTAGACTTAGAAGACTAGACTTAGAAGACTAGACTAGAAGACTAGACTTAGAAGACTAGACTAGAAGACTAGACTAGAAGACTAGACTTAGAAGACTAGACTAGAAGACTAGAATAGAAGACTAGAATAGAAGACTAGACTTAGAAGACTAGACTTAGAAGACTAGACTAGAAGACTAGACTTAGAAGACTAGACTTAGAAGACTAGAATAGAAGACTAGAATAGAAGACTAGACTAGAAGACTAGACTTAGAAGACTAGACTTAGAAGACTAGACTAGAAGACTAGACTAGAAGACTAGACTTAGAAGACTAGACTAGAAGACTAGACTAGAAGACTAGACTAGAAGACTAGACTTAGAAGACTAGACTTAGAAGACTAGACTTAGAAGACTAGACTTAGAAGACTAGACTAGAAGACTAAGAAGACTAGACTAGAAGACTAGAATAGAAGACTAGACTAGAAGACTAGACTTAGAAGACTAGACTAGAAGACTAGACTAGAAGACTAGACGTAGAAGACTAGACTTAGAAGACTAGACTAGAAGACTAGACTTAGAAGACTAGACTTAGAAGACTAGACTAGAAGACTAGACTTAGAAGACTAGACTTAGAAGACTAGACTTAGAAGACTAGACTAGAAGACTAGACTTAGAACACTGGACTAGAAGACTAGACTAGAAGACTAGACTTAGAAGACTAGACTAGAAGACTAGACTTAGAAGACTAGACTTAGAAGACTAGACTAGAAGACTAGACTTAGAAGACTAGACTAGAAGACTAGAATAGAAGACTAGAATAGAAGACTAGACTTAGAAGACTAGACTTAGAAGACTAGACTAGAAGACTACTTAGAAGACTAGACTTAGAAGACTAGAATAGAAGACTAGAATAGAAGACTAGACTTAGAAGACTAGACTTAGAAGACTAGACTAGAAGACTACTTAGTAGACTTAGAAGACTAGACTTAGAAGACTAGACTTAGAAGACTAGACTAGAAGACTAGAATAGAAGACTAGAATAGAAGACTAGACTTAGAAGACTAGACTTAGAAGACTAGACTAGAAGACTACTTAGTAGACTTAGAAGACTAGACTTAGAAGACTAGACTTAGAAGACTAGACTAGAAGACTAGACTTAGAAGACTAGACTAGAAGACTACTTAGTAGACTTAGAAGACTAGACTTAGAAGACTAGACTAGAAGACTAGACTTAGAAGACTAGACTTAGAAGACTAGACTTAGAAGACTAGACTAGAAGACTAGAATAGAAGACTAGAATAGAAGACTAGAATAGAAGACTAGAATAGAAGACTAGACTTAGAAGACTAGACTTAGAAGACTAGAATAGAAGACTAGAATAGAAGACTAGACTTAGAAGACTAGACTAGAAGACTAGACTAGAAGACTAGAATAGAAGACTAGAATAGAAGACTAGAATAGAAGACTAGACTTAGAAGACTAGACTTAGAAGACTAGACTTAGAAGACTAGAATAGAAGACTAGAATAGAAGACTAGAATAGAAGACTAGACTTAGAAGACTAGAATAGAAGACTAGACTTAGAAGACTAGACTTAGAAGACTAGACTAGAAGACTACTTAGAAGAGTAGACTAGAAGACTGGACTTAGAAGACTAGAATAGAAGACTAGACTTAGAAGACTAGACTTAGACTAGACTAGAAAACTAGACTTAGAAGACTAGACTAGAAGACTACTTAGTAGACTTAGAAGACTAGACTTAGAAGACTAGACTAGAAGACTAGACTTCTAGTCTAGAAGACTAGACTTCGGAGGTCTTCTAGTTGGACTAGAAGACCTCCGAAGTCCCTTCCGACTCCATTAGAGTTACCTTCCATTGGCACTTCTAAACCTCTCCTGGCAAAACTGCTTGCTTTCCCAAGCCTCCTTTTCTTTTTTTTTTTTTGCAAAGTGTCAACATCCTTCTCAAGATGTCAGCCTCAGCAATGTGTTTTGCTGACTTTAGTGCCTGGCACGGCTTTGCCTTCCAGAGTTGGCAAGCGCCATCCATTCTTCTCTAGGATCCATCAGCAACTTCCCCTCATCTCAATGCACCACCTCAGCTAAACGCATCTCAGGAGGCTTTCACAAACCTGCAAAGGCTGACGGACGGCTGCTTTTCAGAATCTATAAAGCGTTAGCTAAACCACACCTAGAGTACAGCATCCAGTTTTGGTCACCATAGTATAAAAAAAAGATGTTGAGACTCTAGAAAGAGTGCAGAGAAGAGCAACTAAGGTGATTAGGGGACTGGAGGATAAAACATACGCTGAACGGTTGCAGGAACTGGGCATGGCTAGTCTAGTGAAGAGAAGGACCAGGGGAGACATGATAGCAGTCTTCTAATATTTGAGGGGCTGCCACAGAGAGGAGGGGGTCAAGCTATTTTCCAAAGCACCTGAAGGCCAGACAAGGAACAATGGATGAAAACTGACCAAGGAGAGATTCAACCTGGAAATAAGGGGAAATTTTCTGACAGTGAGAACAATCAACCCATGGAACAGAAGCTGCCTTCAGAAGTTGTGGGAGCTTCATCACTGGAGGCTTTCAAGAGGAGTCTGGGCTGTCATCTGTCAGAAATGGTGTAGGGTCTCCTGCTTGGGCGAGGGGTTGGACTAGATGACCTACAAGGTCCCTCCCAACTCTGTTGATCTGTTAAAAATCAATCTTTGAAGGGTCTACTGTACATCCAGAGGGTCCTTGCATTCTCTGCTGGGGGGGGGGAAAGAGGGGATAGTAAAAGATCATCTCCCTCTCTCTCTCTCTCTCCCTCCCTCTCCCTCCCTCCCTCCCTCCCTCCCTCCCTCCCTCCCTCCCTCCCTCCCTCCCTCTCTCTCTCTCTCTCTCTCTCTCTCTCTCTCTCTCTCTCTCTCTCTCTCTCGTTGGCTGAAAAATATTTGGCAATGGGACCCAGGCCATTCGGCTGATAGGAGAGACTTGACTGGTCAATTTGGCAGGGTTTTTTTTTTTTTCAACCTTGGGGACATCCAGCAAATAAAGACGACGTGAGAAAGAAAATGAATGCGGTGTGATCATCTCACCCCGCTCACCCTTAAAAACCCTCTTGGGATGATCTCCGAACCCGGTTGCCAAACATGTTTCTCATTGCTGTTCGGAGGATAAAAAGAGACAAGGGGGGGGGGAGGAAAAAATAACGAGATGTCATTCAAGAAAAAGAGAGATCGAGGCTTGACTTTTGTGCTTTTCTTTGAAGTATCTGGCTGGATACCCTTGGATTCCTACGGATAAACACATTTCGTGCTGAAATCAGCAGGCCAGCAGATCCCACTAGAAACGTAAAAGCGAACTAGGTGGGAACGATTCTGGAGAAAGAAAGCTTGGAGATCAAAAATACTTTTTTTTTTGCTCCACGAATTCTCTCATTCTTTCAAATCGCATTAAAAGCAGGCGGGTTTAGGGGTTCTTTCGGACGTTTCCCTCCCCATGAGAACAACACACGTGTGTATAAATTAAGGAAAGAAGGGATGAATTGTTGATGGTTGATGTGTGTTTTTTTAAGAGGATCGGCTGTGGTTTCCAGATCAAAGAATCAAGCGATTTGGCGTTTATAGGTAAAAAAAAAAGAGACAAAAGGAACCAACTCCCACAACTTCCGAAGGCAACTTCTGTTCCATCGGTTGATTGTTCTGTCAGAAAATTCCTCCTTATTTCCAGGTTGAATCTCTCCTTGATCAGTTTCCATCCATTATTCCTTGTCTGGCCTTCAGGGGCTTTGGAAAAAAGCTTGACCCCCCCCCTCTGTGGCAGCCCCTCAATTATTGGAAGACTGCTATCATGTCTCCCCTGGTCCATCTCTTCTCTTCTCTTCACTAGACTAGCCATGCCCAGTTCCTGAAACCTTTCATCGTATGTTTGAGCCTCTAGTCCCCTAATCATCCTGGTTGCTCTTCTCTGCACTCTTTTTAGAGTCTCAACATCTTTTTGATAGTGTGACCAAAACTGGATGCAGTATTCTAGGTGTGGTCTTACTAAGGCTTTATAGAGTGGTTTTAGTACCTCACTTGTATCCCTCTGTTAATGCAATTTAGGATTGTGTTGGCTTTTTTGGCTGCCGTATATACTGCTTCACAGTGTTTTACAGTCCCCTCTAAGCAGTTTTACAGAGTCAGCCTCTTGCCCCCAACAATCTGGGTCCTCATTTTACCCACCTCGGAAGGATGGAAAGGCTGAGTCAACCTTGAACCGGTGAGAATCGAACTGCTGGCAGTTGGCAGAATTAGCCTGCAATACTGCATTCTAACCACTGCACCACCGTGGCTCCTTCCTTCCTTCCTTCCTTCCTTGAACCAGTGGCAGCCGAAGCAAGCAAGAAGCATGGAGGCAGACAAACAGATTGGACAGCCCATTTATCTGGCATGGTATAGGGTCTCCTGCTTGAGAAGGGGGTTGGACTAGAGGATCTCCAAGGTCCCTCGCAACTCTGTCATTCTGCTATCTTCAATCAATCAGAATAGAGCTGGAAGGGATCTTGGAGGTCTTCTAGTCCAGCCCCCTGCTCAAGCAGGTGATCCTATACCATTTCAGACAAGCGACTGTCCACGATTGAACTTGGATTGAAGATGCTTGATGGGCAATATCTATTTTCAGATCAAAAACATATTTCTTGGTCTGAATGGACTCATAAATCTGACCAAAGAAGGGAAAGAAGCAAGTTTTATTTTGCTGTGATTTGTTGCACAAGGCTTCCCCGCACTGTTGGGTTCACAGTGGATAGCCAGGTGTGTGCTTGTATTGCGTGAAGGGCTGATTCAAAACCTACTTCACCCTTGCATGATCATCTGTTTGACCAGGAAACACAACTCAAAAGTCCAGGCTTTTCTGTCAAGGGATGATAGCTTTGTAGCTACATCTGGATTTTGTTTATTTCCATGTCTTTGTTCCCTTTGAAGCAAATTAGATTACAGAATGAAGGTTGCCCAAGATCACATGAAGTATTAGTAATGCTTTATAATGCCTTGGTAAGACCACACTTGGAATAGTGCATCACGTTTCGATCACTGGGATATAAAAAAAAGATGTTGAGACTCTGGAAAGAATGCAGAGAAGAACAGTTGCAAGCATTGGATATGTCGATATAAGGTGCCGAGGTGGCGCAGCGGTTAGAGGCAGTACTGCAAGCCACTTTAGCTGACTGTGATCCACAGGTCAGCGGTTTCAAATCTCACCGGCTCAAGGTTGACTCAGCCTTCCATCCTTCCGAGGTAGGTAAAATGAGGACCCAGATTGTTGGGGGCAATGTAAATATATACATTGCTTAATGGTGTAAACCGCTTAGAGAGTGCTTGCACTGTGAGGCGGTATATAAATCTCACAAATAAATAAATAAATAAATAAATGTCAAGTTTAATGAAAAGAAGAACCAGGGGTGACATGATAGCAGTGTTCCAATATTTGAGGGGCTGCCATCAAGAAGAGGGGGTCAACCTATTTTCCAAAGCACCTGAAAGCAAGACAAGAAGCAATGGGTGGAATCTAATCAAGGAGAGAAGCAACCTAGAACTAAGGAAAAATTTGCTAAGAGTTAGAACAATCTTATCATTGGGATAGCTTGCCTTCAGAAGTTCTGGTTGCTCCATCATTGGAGGTTTTTAAGAAGAGATACCTATATCAAGCCATTTGTCTGGCATGATATAGGGTCTCCTGCTTGAACGAGGGGGGGGAGATTGAACTAGAAGACCTCCAAGGTCCCTTTCAACTCTGTTATTCTATTCTAAGGCCAGTGGAGAGAAATCATTGTGGCTGGGATAACAACCTATTTAACATTATATCTTTGCCACCTGGCTAAGCCCATTGCACCTCCACTGTGCCACATCCTAAACCAGTGATGGCAAACCTATGGCACGCGTGCCACAGGTGGCACGCGGAGCCATAACTGCCGGCATGCGAGCCATTGCTCTCACTCAGCTCCAGTGCGCATGTGCGCGCTGGCCAGCTGATTTTCAGCTCCTACGGAGGCTCTGGGAGGGCGTTTTCAGCTTCCGGAGGGCCTTCGGGGGGATGGGGGAGGGCGTTTTTGCCCTCCCTGGGCTCCATGGAAGCCTCTGGAGCCTGGGGAGGGTGAAAAATGGGCCTATCAGGCCCACCAGAAGTTGGGAAATGCACAGTTTCCGGCCTCCAGAGGGCCTCCGGAGGCGGGGGAGCCGTTTTTACCCACCCCAGGCATTGAATTATGGGTGTGGGTACTCGCGCATGCGCGATAGTGCGCGTGATAGTGCTTTTGGCACACAAGGGAACTGCCCTAAACCGATGGACCATTTGCTCTGGGTCATTATTTTTGATGGCAAAGCAAACAGTAGAACCATATAAATATTGTTGGTTAAGGGAGGAGGAGATCTGACTGGAGATTTTTGTGAGGGTTTTTTTGTGTGTGTGATTTGTGTGCATGTGTTTTAAAGAAAGCACTGGAGGCATGTTCTCTTGATGGTGGCCTTTCATTACCATGTCTACTTCATGCCCCTGCCATGATCTTTCTTGTTGACTTGGAGGCCTGACATGTCTCCTCTCCAAAAACGTGACTTATAAGTCCAAATTGTTGGCCAAGGGAATGGTAGGCTCTCATATTTTGAGGATCTGCTTGGATTGCGACAGATGTCGTTTATCAGCCTAACAGACGTCTTATTGTTCTGTGGATCAAATGGAAGCAGATAAACAGGAATTCTGGTCTGTGGTTGATGCAAAGAGACAGATGTCACTCATTGTGCATCTCTGGCCTCTTTTGGTGTGAATTTTGTTATGCATCCAATTGAAACCTGTTCCAGGACAGGTGGTGGCTAGTCTTCCAAGAATCTGATGGTTGAAAAATATTTCAGTTGCTACATTGAGTTGATTCCAATATCATTCTTCTGTTCCTCTTTGATCAAACAGCCCACTTGAGAATTCAGCACCTGGATTGTTTGGACAGCTCCTTGGTCTCCTCAAAACAGATCTACATGGGGCTACCCTTGAAGAGTATTCGGAGACTCCAGTTGGTGCAAAACGCAGCTGCACGTGCTGTTGTGGGTGTTCCCAGATTCACCCACACGACCGCCATCTTACGTGAGCTGCATTGGTTGCCCATTAGTCTCCGGATGCAATTTAAGGTGTTGGTGATTACCTTTAAAGCCCTATATGGTTCAGGAACACAGTATCTTCGGGACCGCCTGCTACCACATACCTCCCTGCGACCGGTTAGATCGCACAGGGCTGGCCTGCTCCGGGTTCCGACAGCTAAACAATGTCGGCTGGCGGGCCCGCGGGTGAGGGCCTTCTCTGTGGCGGCCCCTACCCTCTGGAATCAACTCCCCCCTGAGATCTGGACTACCCCCACCCTATTGGCCTTCAGAAAAGCCGTGAAGACCTGGCTCTTCCGGCAAGCCTGGGGCCATTGACTATCGATGTTGGCCCCCTGAAAGGAAAGGATTGAATGATTGATTTGATTGATTATTTTATACATTGTTATGTTATATTTTAATTCTGTTTTCAAATGTTTTTATATTGATGTTATTTGTATTGTTATTAGCTGCTCAGAGTCCCTGCGGAGTTGAGCGGCATATAAATGCAAGTAATAAATAAATAAATAATAAATCTAGTCCAACCCCCTGTTCAAGCAGGAGACCCTCTCCCATTTCAGCCAAGTGAATGTCCAGAAACTCCTCTCAAAGGTGCTTTTTCAAGAGGCAAGTGGACTTTCTGTTTTTTCTTTGAAGATGTTAGGCTTCTCATCCAAGAAGCTTCTTCAGTTCTACAATATCTTGAATCTCCAAAGACCTATGCAAGGGTCCTCTTTGTAGACTTTAGTTTAGCATTCAATACCATCATTCCAGATGTTCTTCTAACTAAACTAAATCAGCTAGTGGTACCTGAACACACTTGTAAGTGGATCACAAGCTTCCTAACAGACAGGAAGCAGCAGGTGAAGCTAGGCAAAATCACATCAGATACCTGTACAATTAGCACAGGGGGGCCCCAAGGCTGTGTGCTCTCACCACTTCTCTTCTCTCTATATACCAATGACTGCATCTCAAACAATCCATCTGTTAAACTACTGAAGTTTGCAGATGATACAACAGTGATTGGCCTCATTCGAGACAACGATAAAACCGCATACAGATGGGAGGTTGAACAACTAGCCTCGTGGTGCGACCGGAACAATCTGGAACTGAACACATTCAAAACCGTAGAAATGGTGGTAGACTTTAGGAGAAACCTTCCCATTCGACCACCTCTTACAATACTAGACAACACAGTATCAACAGCAGAGACCTTCAAATTTCTAGGTTCTATCATATCTCAAGACCTAAAATGGATACCTAACATCAAAAACGTCATCAAAAAAGCACAACAAAGAATGTTCTTTCTGCGCCAACTCAGGAAGCTCAAACTGCCCAAGGAGCTGCTGATTCAGTTCTATAGAGGAATTATTGAGTCTGTCATCTGCACCTCTATAACTGTCTGGTTTGGTTCTGCAACCCAACAAGACAGACACAGACTTCAGAGGATAATCAGAACTGCAGAAAAAACAATTGCTACCAACCTGCCTTCCATTGAGACCTGTACACTGCACGAGTCAAAAAGAGGGCTGTGAAAATATTTACTGACCCCTCGCATCCTGAACATAAATTGTTTCAACTCCTACCCTCAAAATGATGCTATAGAGCACTGCACACCAAGACAACTAGACACAAGAACAGCTTGTAATGATGTCTTAGTTGCTCACTTGATGTTTGCCACCCAGGTGAGAACAGGTTGGCCGTGGTGAATTCTCCTAGACCCCCTCCAGGACAACCGAGCATGGCTTCCTAGGCACAGATCGCCAGTTGGCAGGCCAGCTTTCTCTTTCCCTCTTCTGATTCTCCGGTGAAAAGGAGACTCGGAATCTGCCGGGGAGAGGATTATGGTGACGGTGGCAGTCAGGATTTTAATGAGTGTCTGGAGTCCCCGCAGCAATTACTTGCAACGTTCCCTAGATAACACAGTGGTGCTCTGGAGCATTTCGCCATTAACGGCGCTGATCATTCAGCCTTCATTGAAATGCCAATAAGGGAATCCCAAGGCAACAGTATCAGCGTTAGAAGGATCGTTGGCGGAGTCCCAAAGATGCAACTCGGTCTGGCGTGGTACAGAAAGAAAAATGTGTAAGGAGAATTGGAGAAGGGAAGTGTAGATAGGCAGAGAGAGAGATGAACAGTCAGAGCTGAAGAAGCTTCTTGGGGGAGAAGCGAAATGTCTTCAAAGAGAAAAACCAAGAAAGTCCAGTTGCCTCTTGAAAAAGCACCTTTGGGACAACCATGTCCTGGATGACATAGAAAGAGATGAACTTGACAGAAATATGCAAAGAACTGTTACCAAGGCCAAGAGGGGAGGGCTGAGGCATTCTTTAAATCTGGGAAGCAAGATAATATTCAAAAGCTGTGATGGTATGTGAGAAAGACCTTGGGGTGAAGAGATGTTGCCCAGGGAACAGTCAGATAAGAGAGGGCATGGCTCACAGCTACATAATGGGCAGAGAAAGAGATGCAGAATAACAGAGTTGGAAGGGACCTTGTAGGTCATCTAGTCCAACCCCCCGCCCAAGCAGGAGAACCTACACCATTTCTGACAGATGGCAGTCCAGTCTCGTCTTGAAAGCTTCCAGTGATGAAGCTCCCACAACTTCCGAAGGCAACTTCTGTTCCATTGGTTGATTGTTCTCACTGTCAGAAAATTCCTCCTTATTTCTAGGTTGAATCTCTCCTTGGTCAGTTTCCATCCATTATTCCTTGTCTGGCCTTCGGGTGCTTTGGAGAATAGCTTGACCCCCTCCTCTCTGTGGCAGCCCCTCGAATATTGGAAGGATGCTATCATGACTCCCCTGGTCCTTCTCTTCACTAGACTAGCCATGCCCAGTTCCTGCAACCATTCAGCATATGTTTTAGCCTCCAGTCCCCTAATCATCCTGGTTGCTCTTCTCTGCACTCTTTCTAGAGTCTCAACATCTTTTCATAGAGTGGTGACCAAAACTGGATGCAGTACTCTAGGTGTGGTTTTACTAAGGCTTTGTAGAGTGGTATTAGTACCTTATGTGATCTTGATTGAATCCCTCTGTTAATGCAACTTAGGATTGCATTGATGCTAGAGAATGTTGGGAGAGGAATTCAAGATCCTGTGATCCTCCCCTACAATAATAAAACAACATTTATAGAATTCCTCCACTGTACGTTTCTCAACCTGGCCTACCTTGAAGGACACATGTAATCTGCAAGTCCACCTTTGCGTTTAGTAAGCTATGATTTATGGTTTAAAGGTAAAGGTTCCCCCTGCACATGCATGCTAGTTGTTTCCGGCTCTAGGGTGGTGCCCATCTATGTTTCTAAGCCGAAGAGCCAGCGCTGCCTGAAGACGTCTCCGTGGTCATGTGGCATGACTAAATGCCAAAGGCGCACGGAACACTGTTACCTTCCCACCAAAGGTGGTCCCTATTTTTCTCCTTGCATTTTTTTGTGCTTTCGAACTGCTAGGTTGGCAGAAGCTGGGACAAGTAACGGGGGCTCACTCTGTTACGCGGCACTAGGGATTCGAACCGCTGCACTGCCAACCTTTCGATCGACAAGCTCAGCGTCTTAGCCACTGAGCCACCGCTTAGGGCAATGCAAAGATCAAACAAGTCACGTTCTGGGTGAGCTTGAAGGATTAGATAAAACCTTTCGCTACTCATCCAAAAAGTTTCTTCAGAAGAATCCTGAAGAATTCCCCACCATTCGGTTAGAAGTGAAGAAGCTGCTCGGATGAGAAGCGAAATGTTTTCAAGGAAAATAAACCAAGAAAATCCAGGTTTTTTGGGGGGGGAGGAGAAGCACCTTTGGGACAACCATGTCGTGGATGCTTGAGAATCTCCGTGGACATTTAGTCATCCATACCATTT
Source organism: Diadophis punctatus similis (assembly GCA_023053685.1). Classification (NCBI taxonomy): domain Eukaryota; kingdom Metazoa; phylum Chordata; class Lepidosauria; order Squamata; family Dipsadidae; genus Diadophis; species Diadophis punctatus. The sequence goes on along the minus strand of JALIGW010000073.1, from coordinate 604,537 downwards.
TCGCACAGCCTCGACAGAGAGCTGCCAACTTGCTCCCTTAGTGACAAGTGGCAAGCTTACTCATCCCCTCCACCTATTATAAGTACATCAACGTACCAACTGATGCTTGTTGGGGTCACCCTCAGCCGCCCTTTCTGACATGCTCCCACTTTGTTCACAGCGATGCTGGGGCATTGCGTGCGTCACCGACCGTGATGAGCCAAAAAAAAAAAAAAAACAACGGCTTGTCATAATAAACTTTCCCCTGGCAAGGGCATTTTTGGATTCTGCTGCAGTTTCATTGCTAGGCGTGATTGTCTGCAGCGCCTTAAAGCAGACGGCAACAGATGTTGAACCTCCCTTCCCTTTGCCTGCCACTCCTAAATGCTGCAACCAGATTCAGCGGTTGCTTTTTTAGGGGGGAAAATACTTTTTTTCATCATATTCATGTGTCGTGCTAAGACAGGGGTGTCAAACTCAAGGCCCACGGCGGGCCGGATCCAGCACGCGGGGTGCTTAAATCTGGCCCGCGGGACCGGCCTGGAAATGGCAAAGGAGCAGCCCGTGGTTCTTCTGGCAGCCAAAATGGGGTGTGGGGTGGGCTGCACGAGCCTCCCCCCCCCCGTGCCGCATTTTCGGCCTGGACGACCTCCTGCAGCACTAAGGGACCTTGGAGGTCTTCTAGTCCAACCCCCTGCTTAGACAGAAAAACTTATAGCATTTCAGACAAATGGTTATCCAATCTCTTCTTTAAAACTTCCAGTATTGGAGCATTCACAACTTCTGGAGGCAAGCTGTTCCAGTGGTTAATTGTTCTAATTGTCAGGAAATTTCTCCTTAGTTCTAGGTTGCTTCTCTCCTTGATTGGTTTCCACCCATTGCTTCTTATCCTGCCTTCAGGTGCTTTGGAGAATAGAATAGAATAGAATAGAATAGAATAGAATAGAATAGAATAGAATAGAATAGAATAGAATAGAATAGAATAGAATAGAATAGAATAGAATAGAATAGAATAGAATAGAATAGAATCAGAGTTGGAAGGGACTTTGGAGGTCTTCTAGTCCAACCCTCTGCTTAGGCAGGAAACCCTATACCATTTCAGACAAATGGTTATCCAATCTCTTCTTAAAAACTTTCAGTGTTGCAGTATTTACATCAGTGTTCCACTGATTAATTGCTCTAATTGTCAGGAAATTCCTCCTTATTTCTGGGTTGAATCTCTCCTTGTTCAGTTTCCATCCATTATTCCTTGTCTGGCCTTCAGGTGCTTTGGAAAACAGCCTGACCCCTCCTCTCTGTGACAGCCCCTCAAATATTGGAAGACTGCTATCGTGTCTCCCCTGGTCCTTCTCTTCACTAGACTAGCCATGCCCATTTCCTGCAACCGTTCATCGTATGCTTTAGTCTCCAGTCCCCTAATCATCTTTGTTGCTCTTCTCTGCACTCTTTCTAGAGTCTCAACATTCTTTTTTACATTGTGGCGACCAGTGGTGGGTTGCTCCCCGTTCGGCCTGGTTCTGCGAACTGGTAGTGGCGGTGGCGTGAGGCTCCGCCCACCCACCTGGGACACTTCTGTGCATGCTTCCACGCATGTGCAGAAGCGTTGCGCGCGCACGAACCGGTTGCAAACTAATTTAGAACCCGCTACTGGTGACGACTATCGTGGCGTTTGCTAGAGGATAAGAGACCACTGTCATTCGGGGATCCAGGAAAAAGCCGGTTTTGTAGCCAATGGACGCGTCCAAGCTGCAGCCTTCTCGATCCAGGAGATAATTCCGCTTTTTATGTTTTTCTGTTATCCTTGGCAGATCACTGCTGCAATTGCCAAATGCTTCCTGACACCCATTTAACCCGCGGTGCTGGCAACAATGGCAGAAAAATCAGCTAATTAGATAGGATTGGTTTCATCGTCTGGAGGCTGTTTGGCCTATATTTCCAACTTCTGGCGTGTACCAAGCTACCCGTCTGCGTGCGTGTTCCACATCTCGTCTCCATTTTTATTTTATTTTATTTTATTTTCAAAGCTGGCGAGCTGCTAACTTTTTTGGGAAGGGGACGGCGTGATCTCCTGCTATGAATTGGGTTCGGATGACCCTCTTGGCTGTGGATTCTTGGAGGTCAGGGATGGGTTCTAACTTACCTCGCTGCCGGTTCGCTTCCTCCCGCGCCACGTGGCCGTGCCTTGTGGGTGTGCACACATTTCCCGCGTGAGCATGCGCAGTGCCAAAACAATTTTCAAAAATTCCCCTCCAAAAATGCCAAAAACAAGATGGCGATGCATGCGCAGTGCCAGAAACTCGGCTTCTGCTCATGCGCAGAAGAAAAAAAACCGGGTAAAAAATAAAAATAAAAAATAAAAAAAAGTTGGACCAGCACTGACCGAACTGGTTCCATGACGTCATCGTGACGTCACCAGGAGGTTGCTATTGGTTCGGGCAAACCGGTCCGAACCAGGAGGAACCCACCTTTGTTGGAGGTGTAGTCTATATATTGGAGGGACGTTTGGGGAGAAGAGACTGATAGAGAGTGGAAGAGAATGGAATGGATCGGGGTAGAACCAGGGTTAACGCCAACCGTTAATCTGGAGTTTGTCTCACTGGCTCACTGGGAATTTGTACAGATTCACCAAGCTGCAAACGAACCACCCCACCACTACAGGTAGTCCTAGACTTATGACAACTAATGAGCCCAAAATTTATGTTGCTAAGTGAGACATTTGTTAAGTGAGTTTTTCCCCATTTTATGACCGAGACATTTGTTAAGTGAGTTTTCCCCATTTTATGACAAAGACATTTGTTAAGTGAGCTTGTCCCCATTTTATGACCGAAACATTTGTTAAGTGAGTTTTCCACCATTTTACGACCGTTGCTTATTTTGGTTGTAAGTCGAAGGTTACCTGTAGTCAAACCCCCCCTGAAAGGATCTGAATACCAAAGTACAGGTAGTCCTTGACTTACGACCCCAAATTTATGTTGTTAAATGAGAAATTTGTAAGGGAGGTTTTGCCCCATTTTAAGATCTTTCATGAAACATTTAACAACATTTCTTAAGTGAATCGCTGCAGCTGGTAAGATAGTAACACAGTTGTTAAGTGAACCTCGCTTCCCCCATTGACTTCGTGTGTCAGAAGGTCGCAAAAAGGGATCACATGCACCCCGGGACACTACTGTTGTGCCTTGGCCGCGTCCGGCGCCGAGTCTGGAGGATCCGGAGGACTTGGAGCCGCTCATGGTGCAGCAGTACCAGCCTATGTGCCTGGCACCAGAGACGGCTGGTGATGAGGACTCGGTGCCAGAGCAGGATGATCTCCCAGGACCTTCTGCACCTGCGCAGCAGAGTTCTTCATCAGGAGATGAAGAACTCATGCTGGATGCCAGAGCACGCAGAGTAGCCAGAAGACAGGACTGGCTGAGTAAGCGTCGGTCCAATTGGAGGAAGCAGTGAGGGCTAATTGGGCCACGCCCTTCAGTGGCTATATTAAGCCAGGGTAATTAGTGCTGATTGCTGAGAACAACAATTCAATGACCGCGGCATATCCAGAGTTTCGTTTCTACGTCTGTTTGGGAATCTTATCACCAGCTTCTGCCAGCTTTATTCCGGGAAGCCAGCCAAGTTGTTCAGATAAGAGAAGAATTAATGAGTCTTGCTTTGAACTTTTGTCTGTGTGCTATTTAACCCTCACGTAACCCAAAGAACCTTATTCCTGAAGACTTTCCATTTGTGTTGTTTTGGACTTCTAAACCCTCTGAGTTTTACTAAGAAACTGTATTAGTAAAAGGAACCTTTTTGTTTGCCTCCCAACGACTGTGTGTGTGTGTGTTTCTGGGGGGTTGCGGTGCTGGGTCACAACAGTTTGTTCTCAGCCATAACTGACCACACACAAGCCCAGATTGCATCATGGAGCAGCTTCGGGACGAGAATGCTCAACTTCGGCAGCAGCTGGCAATCATGAACGCTCAATTAACAATGCAGCAAAATCAGTTGGCAGCTGCTCCTGCGTTGGCCCCAGCCCAACGGACACGCTGCCCGATAGCCATGCCGGATAAGTTCCATGGTGACGAGGCTATGTTCCCGGCGTTCCTGGGCCAGTGCCAGTTGTTCATGTCTCTGAGGCCAGAGGATTTCCCCCACGACCGGGACAAGGTGGGGTTTGTAATTAGCCTGCTGTCTGGAAATGCAGCACGTTGGGCCACCCCTCTACTGGTCCAGAACAGTCCCCTCCTCCAGGACTTTGGGCGTTTCTGCACTCATTTGGAGGAGATGTTCGCGGATCCAATTAAGGCCCAGACAGCGTGCAGGCAATTAAGGCAGCTGAGGCAAGGCCGGAGACCACTCAGGGAGTACATCAGTGAGTTCCGTCTCCTCAGCCAAGATTCGGCCTGGAATGAGGCTGTGTTGTTGGATGCCTTCCAGGAGGGCTTGGCAGACAGCATCCAGGATGAGCTGGCACGTGTGGACATTCCTGCAACCACCCAAGAACTGGTGCGGCTCTGCTTGAAAATTGATGCCCGGTTGCAAGCGAGGAACGCACGCCGTGCTGCTCCGGCGCCTCTCGCGCCACCTGACGTCCCCGCTGTGCCGGCTCCACGTCGCGCTGCTCAGGCACCTCCTGTTCCCCGTGGACTTCCGTCGACCCCGGCTCCCCGTGACGAGCCTATGGACCTTGGCGCTGTTCGGCCCCGCTTGACCGGCGCGGAAAAGGACAGACGCCGGGCAGGGGGGTTGTGTTTGTATTGCGGCGACCCGGGCCATTTCGCTCGCTCGTGCCCTAGGAAGGGTCGGGGGCCCACCGCTTCTGGTCCTGCTCCACCGTCCCAGCCATCGCCGTCGGGAAACGGCCAGCGCCCGGCCTAGCGGAGACGCTGGGTCGGGCATGCACACCGAAGGACTCCGGCTCAGCTGACGTGGATCCCGGTCCTCCGCGGCATCTGCTCTTGGACACCAAGGTCTTTATTGACCACCGGGACCGCGGCGTCTCCGCACACGCTTTGGTGGACTCCGGGGCAACCACCAATTTCATTGACGAGGCGTTCGCCCAGCATCTTGCCGTTCCTCTGTGCCCCGTGGACCCGCCGATGAGGGTGGAAACAATCGATGGCCGGGTGTTGCTGTCAGGTCCGATTAAGGCCATCACGCAGCCGGTGCGCCTTTGCATTGGACGGCACGAGGAGGCCATCCAGTTTTACGTGACGTCGGGACTCCATTTCCCTTTGGTTCTCGGACTGGCGTGGCTGCGCACCCACGACCCTCAGGTTGTATGGTCCCAAAACTTCATTGCCTTCCCGAGTCTCCAGTGTGTGGACCATACGCGCCAGGTTTGTGCGGGCGCGGTACCTGACCCTCCGGACATTTCACTCCCAGCTGAGTTTGCAGACTTTGCTGATGTGTTTAGCGAAAAGGAGGCGGACCAGTTGCCCCCGCACCGGCCCTACGATTGCCCTGTGGATCTGATTCCCAATGCTCCGCTCCCTGTGGGCCGCCTCTATTCCATGTCAGAACCCGAACTGGCCGCACTGCGGGACTTTATCGATAAAAACCTGGCCAGGGGTTTCATCCAACCCTCCTCATCGCCCTTGTCTGCCCCCGTCCTCTTCGTCAAGAAGAAAACCGGGGACTTGCGCCTGTGCTGCGATTATCGCAAGTTGAACGCCATCACAGTGCGTAACCGGTACCCGTTGCCCCTCATCCCGGAGTTGATGGAACGCCTCCGCTCGGCGACCATCTTCACCAAATTGGACTTACGTGGGGCTTACAATTTGGTGCGTGTTCGTGAGGGGGACGAGTGGAAGACGGCGTTCGGGACCCGCTACGGTCATTTTGAGTATACGGTCATGCCGTTCGGCTTGACCAACGCTCCGGCTGTGTTCCAGCATTTCATGAACGACATCTTTAGAGATTTGCTGGACCAGTTCGTTGTCGTGTACCTGGACGATATTATGATTTATTCCACGTCCCGGAGCAGCCACATCCAACATATCCGTCAAGTCCTGCAGCGGTTGAGAGACCACCAGCTATACGCGAAATTAGAGAAATGCCAGTTTTTTCAGACGACTGTGGATTTCCTGGGCCATCGGATTTCGCCAGAAGGCATCGCCATGGACCGTGGCAAGGTCGAGGCCCTGAAAACCTGGCAACCCCCGCGCCGGGTGAAGGACGTTCAGCGACTCCTGGGGTTCGCAAATTATTATAGGACCTTCATCCCGGGGTTCGCCACTCTGACCGCGCCTCTCACTCGACTCCTGCAGAAACAAGTCCCTTTCCGGTGGGGCGATTCCGAACAAGAGGCGTTCAAGATCCTCACGGATGCCTTCATGCAGGAGCCGATCCTCAAGCACCCAGACCCTCACCGCCCTTTTGTTGTGGAGGCGGACGCGTCCGACATTGCCGTGGGCGCCGTCTTGCTCCAGACCCGGGAAGATGGCGGCCATCTCTTCCCTTGCGCTTATTATTCCCGGAAATTAACCTCGTCGGAGCGCGATTATACGATCTGGGAGAAGGAGTTGCTGGCCATCAAGACGGCTTTCGAGACCTGGCGGCACCACCTCGAGGGGGCTCGTCATCAAGTGGAGGTGCGCACAGACCATAAGAACCTGGAGTTCTTGCAGACGGCCAGGAAGCTCAACCAGCGCCAGATACGCTGGTCGTTCTTTTTCTCCCGCTTCAATTTTCGCATTACGTACATCCCGAGCGGCCGGAATCAGCAGGCGGACGCGCTGTCCCGCAAGCCAGAATACGCTCAAGCCCAGGACCCGCTGCCACCCCGGACGGTCCTGCCCGTCGAGTCCTTTGCAGCTACCCAGGATCCCGTGGACCTCCGAGGACAGATCCGGGAGGCGCAGCGACACGACGTCTACGCGGCACAACGGAGGCAGGAGATAGGGCCTGAGTCCCCTTGGATGTTTTCGGACGACCTCCTCCGTTTCCGGGACCTGCTCTACGTTCCTGCCGGTCCGCTCCGTGGTCTGATCCTGCAGCAGTGCCACGACAGCCCTGCGGCTGGCCACTTCGGCCTTTTCAAGACTCTGAACCTGGTGGCTCGGACTTTTTGGTGGCCCCGACTCCGTGATGACGTCCAGGCCTATGTGACGTCTTGTGTTCGCTGTCGCCAGGCCAAGTACGCCCCTGGAGCGCCGCCGGGCCTGCTGCAGCCCTTGCCGACGCCCGAGAGACCCTGGGGGGCCGTCTCTATGGACTTCCTCACGGACTTGCCCCCGTCCGCCGGCTTCACGACCGTGTTCGTAGTGGTCGATATGCTGACCAAAATGGCACATTTCATCCCCTGTCGAGGGTTGCCGACAGCTCGCGCCACGGCCCGCATGTTTATCCAGCATGTTTTCCGCCTGCACGGTCTACCAGATCGGGTCGTGTCGGATCGGGGAGCCCAGTTCACGGCCCAGTTCTGGAAGGGTCTGATGGCGGCCCTGGAGGTCCAAGTCTGCCTCTCGTCAGCGCATCATCCGGAGACTGACGGGGGCACTGAAAAAGTCATCGGCATCCTTGAACAGTACCTGCGCTGTTTTGTCAACCAGCAGCAGGACAACTGGGCGGAATACCTTGCCGTGGCCGAGTTTGCTTTTAACAACTTTCAGCACACCTCCACGCACGCCTCTCCGTTCCTCGCCAACTTTGGTTACCACCCCCGTTTCTTCCCGCTCACGCTCCTAGACTCTCCTGTTCCTGTGGCGGAGGAATTCCTGTTCGAGCTCCAGGCCGTTCACCAACTGGTCAAACGCTCGTTGAATAAAGCCAAGGAAGATTACAAGAGGGTCGCGGACTGCTCCCGGCGAGCAACTCCACCTCTGGCGGTCGGGGATCGTGTCTGGCTGTCCACAAAGCATCTCCCCTCCGACCGACCGGCTCGCAAGCTTGACCACCGCTTCTTGGGTCTGTTCCCGGTGGAAGCGGTCATTAACCCCGTGGCCTACCGGTTGACGTTGCCTCGCTCTCTCAGGATCCACCCCGTCTTCCATCGGTCCCTCCTTGTTCCCGAACGTCCTACCTGTCCGCTCCGCCCTCCCGCTCCGCCTCAGCCAGTGATCCGCACTCCCGCTGACCCACCCGAATACGAAGTTGCCAGTATTCGGGATTCCCGCTGGATGAAGGGCCGGTTCCAGTACCTCATTGAGTGGAAGGGGTACGGCCCTGAAGACTTCACATGGGAGGATGCGACCGCCGTGCATGCTCCGGATCTGGTCCGGGCCTTCCACGCTCAATTCCCGTCCCGGCCGCATCCGGACCGACAGACCCGGGGGAAGGGCCCTGCGGTGAGGGATAGTGTTGTGCCTTGGCCGCGTCCGGCGCCGAGTCTGGAGGATCCGGAGGACTTGGAGCCGCTCATGGTGCAGCAGTACCAGCCTATGTGCCTGGCACCAGAGACGGCTGGTGATGAGGACTCGGTGCCAGAGCAGGATGATCTCCCAGGACCTTCTGCACCTGCGCAGCAGAGTTCTTCATCAGGAGATGAAGAACTCATGCTGGATGCCAGAGCACGCAGAGTAGCCAGAAGACAGGACTGGCTGAGTAAGCGTCGGTCCAATTGGAGGAAGCAGTGAGGGCTAATTGGGCCACGCCCTTCAGTGGCTATATTAGGCCATGGTAATTAGTGCTCATTGCTGAGAACAACAATTCACTGACCGCGGCATATCCAGAGTTTCGTTTCTACGTCTGTTTGGGAATCTTATCACCAGCTTCTGCCAGCTTTATTCCGGGAAGCCAGCCAAGTTGTTCAGATAAGAGAAGAATTAATGAGTCTTGCTTTGAACTTTTGTCTGTGTGCTATTTAACCCTCACGTAACCCAAAGAACCTTATTCCTGAAGACTTTCCGTTTGTGTTGTTTTGGACTTCTAAACCCTCTGAGTTTTACTAAGAAACTGTATTAGTAAAAGGAACCTTTTTGTTTGCCTCCCAACGACTGTGTGTGTGTGTTTCTGGGGGGTTGCGGTGCTGGGTCACAACAACTACAATCGTCATATGTATGAGTCAGTTACCAATAGTCTGAATTTTGTTCACATGATCCTGGGGAGCAACGGTCATAAGTGTGAAAAACGGTCATAAGCAGGGGTGGGTTCTGGCTTACCCCGCTGCCTGTTTGCTTCCTGACACGGTGCGGAGGCATGCTTCACATGCGCGTTCATGCGCAGTGCTAAAAACCCAGTTTCTGTGTGTGCGCAGAAGCAAAAAACAAGATAGTAAGAGCTGAGGTGGTGCAGCGGTTAGAGTGCGGTACTGCAGGCCACTTCTGCTGACAGTGATCCGCAGGTCAGCGGTTCAAATCTCACCGGCTCAAGGTTGACTCAGCCTTCCATCCTTCCGAGGTAGGTAGAATGAGGACCCAGATTGTTGGGGGCAATATAAATATACATTGCTTACTGGTGTGAACCGCTTAGAGAGTGCTTGCACTGTGAGGCGGTATATAAATCTCACTAATGAATAAATAAATAAAGATGGCGGCGCCTACAGCGCCACCGAGGGAGCCAATTCGGGAGCGTGGCAGGCCTGGGTCGCTGCCGGTTCGGCAAGCAGGGGGAAATTCCCACTATCAGTTCTCTAGAACCGGTCTGAACCGGCAGGAACTCACCTCTGGTCGTAAGTCACTTTTTCCCCCGGTGCCGTGGTAGCTTCAAACGTTCACGAAATGAACTGTTGTAAGCCGAGGATTTCCACTATACTGAAATACTCTCTTCACTCATCCCAAAGGAGCTTTTTCAAGAGGCAACTGGACTTTTCTGGTTTTTCTTTCTTTGGAGGCGTTTCGCTTCTCATCCAAGAAGCTTCTTCAGCTCTGGAGACCAGACAGTCACTTGTCTGAAATATAGGTATAGGTTTGTTTGTTTATTTATTTATTTAAATAGATTTGTATGCCGCCCAACTCCCAGGGGACTCTGGGCAGCTAATAACATGTCAAATCCATTATTGAATATAAAATCACATAACAGTTAAAAAATTATAAAAGTTTTTTAAAAAAACATCCAACATTCATAACCAAGGGGGGAGACCCAAATATAATCTGATTGGTCTCACTTTCACCCCGCCTGCCGGAAGAGCCAAGTTTTTATTGCTTTACGGAAGGCCAGCAGGGTGGGGATAGTCCTGATCTCTGGAGGGAGTTGGTTCCAAAGGGAGGGGGCTCCCACAGAGAAGGCTCTCCCCCTTGGCCCCGCCAACCGGCATTGCTTGGTCGATGGGACCTGGAGGAGACCAACTCTGTGGGCCCTGACCGGTCATAGGGAGGTATGCGGCAGGATGCGGTCCCGAAGGTAACCTGGCCCTGAGCCATGTAGGGCTTTAAAGGTCAAAACCAACACCTTAAATTGGGTCCGGAGACTAATGGGCAACCAATGCAGCTGGCGGAGGACAGGTGTCACGTGGGTGTATCTAGGCACACCCACCACAGCTCGCGCAGCTGCATTTTGCACCAATTGCAGTCTCCGGATACTCTCCTGCTTGAGCAGGGGGCTGGACTAGAAGACCTCCGAGGTCCCTTCCAGTTCTATTCTATTCAAATTTCAAAAACTCCACAAAGCGGGGCCTGATTTCCTTTTCACACTGAGATTTTCGCAAGAAGAGAATGCGAGCGGAGAGAAAATTTAAACGAATAAAACAGCCCGGTTCTAGCAGACACGTATCTTTAGGATCTGGCTGTACGTTAATGGACGTTCATAACCTTCGGACCGCCCACGTTTTTTGTGGGACTGCCAAGTGCTTGTCACGGCCAGAGCAGATCTGAACCTCTTTCACAAACGCATCAGAAGAGAAACGCCTGAAAAGAACGCCTCTAAAATGCCTTCAGTCCTGTCTTTAATTTCCCCTTTTCTAAGTTAGCTCACTCAGCGGCTATTTCAACTCCATTTAAGCTGTCAGCCCGTTGCCGCTTTTGTCACCATTTAATTCGCGGGGCACGGTTCTACTACGCTGCCAGGTGGAAAGGGTTAAGGGCAGAACAATGCATTCCTTCCCCCCTACCTCTTTTTATTTCTGTAACAAGGGGGCTTTGAAGCTGGGATTTTTTAAAAAAAAAATTAAAAGGCCGGGGCTTTGCCAAAGGACACACACATTTTCCTCTCCACGGGGTTGATAGAATTGTTCACATTGCTGCATTGAAGTTTTTTTTTTAAGTCAAATTTGAAAGGGATCTTTTCATGCCCGCTCATTCCATTACCATAAATCCCGGTCTTGCATGGAGTTGGGCTGAACTCCAAAAGGCTCCCAGGCCCTGGTAGGTGAGCTTTGTGGCTGCAAACTTTTGATTTTAGCCAGACATGCCGGTTTTCCTTTTTCAAGAAAACCTTCCGTGCTTCCCAGCCGTGGTAGGTTCGGTTGTCAGCACAAGCCGTCCACTCAACTGTCACCTTCCATCAGATTCGCTCTGTCGGGCGAAGGTATGCTGGCAGTCGATTTATTTTCTAGAGGGAAGGAAGTTTTGGGAAGTTACATTTCTGTGGGAAATGCTGGTTTGCAGTGAGAAGGAAGGTGGAGGGTTGGCAGGGCCTGGCATTGGCTAATGCAGGGGTCGGCAACCTTAAACACTCAAAAGAGCCACAAATATCCTAACTGGAAGCCCCCCATTTAATTCTGGAGCCGACCGGAAGTCCAGTTCCCCCACCATAGAGTCTCCTCCTAGCATGGTGTCCTTTCTCTGCCGACCAGAAATCTGGTTCCCCACCATAGAGTCTCCTCCTAGCATGGTGTCCTTTCTCTGCCGACCAGAAATCTGGTTCCCCCACCATAGAGTCTCCTCCTAGCATGGTGTCCTTTCTCTGCCGACCAGAAATCTGGTTCCCCCACCATAGAGTCTCCTCCTAGCATGGTGTCCTTTCTCTGCCGACCAGAAATCTGGTTCCCCCACCACAGAGTCTCCTCCTGCGTGGCGTCCTTTTTCCTCTGCCGACCGGAAGTCCGGTTCCCCCACCATAGAGTCTCCTCCTAGCATGGTGTCCTTTTTCCTCTACCTGTCCTAACCAAAAGCCCTATCAATTGTGGAGCGGACTGGCGACAGGGAGCCATAGCAGAGGGATGAAAGAGCCACATGAGGCTCCAGAGCCGTGGGTTGCTGACCCCTGGGCTAACGGAACAGCCCGTTGCCGACCTGGCACAATGTTGTTGGCCTCAGCTGGGTCTGTCTCCCTGCACGTTCACTGCAGCAGACTTGAGCATCAGTGAGCTGCTAGATTTTGTAAACCCTCGGTTGACCCAGTTTTCTGTGCTTGGCTCGTCTGATGAGACCATCAACTAGATTCACACAACGTTTCAAAGCAGCAGGGAGGAATGAGGATTGGATAATCGTGGTGTGGAACCTTGTGTTTGAGGTTCTTACAGTCAACGCTTGAAATGTCAGCATAGAAGACTCCAGTGTTTGAGAGGCTGCCCCAAAGAAGAGGGGGTTCAACTTATTTATCAAAGCACCTGTAAGCAAGACAAGAAACAATGGATGAAAACTGTTAGAACCCTGTTCAAACGATTGGGTGTGTTAATATATGATTAAGCCACAAATCATTGTTATGTGTATATTGCTTTAAATGCATTGTGGATGATTACTATATAAGCAAGCAAGAGAGCATGCTCAATGTGGTTGGTGGTTTATGGTTTATGGTTGATGGTTGGTGGTTGTGTTTGACGGTGTGTTCCGGATTGAAGATTCTCTGTGCTGATTTACTGATAAATAGATTACTTTATGACTGAGTGGAATTGCTGTGAAGAGAAGAGTAACTACTGTGATAGTATAGAATTAAGTGATAGCTGTAATCGTGAGTTAAAACAAAGATAGGCAAGAAGAAGAAACTTTGCATTGACTGAATAACTGTGTATAACTTGGACTTCCTATTTAACTTTGCTACTATTCAAGTAAAAACTATTTTGTACATACTAAAGATAATTCTGTTTATTGACTGAATAGCATTCATATCAAACTGCAACACCATTACTACAACACATTTCACTGTGTATGTGCTTAACAGCACAATAACTCCTTAACAGAAACTAATCAAAAAGAGAAGCAACTTGGAATTAAGGAGAAACTGTCTAACGGTGAGGACAATGAACCAGTGGAACAGAAGTTGCCTTCAGAAGCTGTGTCTGCTTCATCACTGGAGGTTTTTAAGAAGAGACTGGGTGGTCACTTGTCTGAAATGCTTTAGGGATTCCTGCTCAAGCAGGGGGTTGGACTAGAAGACCTCCAAGGTCCCTTCCAGTTCTATTCTGATTGATTGAAGATAGCAGAATGATAGAGTTGGAAAGGACCTTGTAGCAGCGGTGGGCTGCTCCCGGTTAGGCCCAGTTCTAAGAACCGGTAGTGCCTGCAGCAGGAGGCTCTGCCCACCCGCCTGGGATGCTTCTGCGCATGCACAGAAGCGTCCCGGGAGGGTGGGCTAAGAACCAGTCTGAACCGGGAGCAACCCACTGCTGCTCCATAGGGTTCATAAGTCAAGGATTACCTGTACATGAAGAATGGATTTGGGAAGCAACTTTTGGCCAGAAGGAGCAGCAAGCAAGCTGTGGGGAATTTCTTCCAGATCTAGACAAATAAGAGCTTCTGATTTGTTTTTCAAACCCAGAATCGCATTAGCTGTAATACTGACAATTGGCTTGTCTTGAGCACACGTTAGTGTCACATTTCAAGGCTTACGAAGATGCTGATTAGATCTGCGCCAAGGTTCAGTTGAGGGATTTGACTGAAAGGCAACCTGATGGAGTCACCTAATCGAATTAGGTGTCCAAATGCCGGATGAAATTGGATCTATCCGAACTGATTTGGTTCAGATTGATTGGAACTCCTTCTACGACTATCCGCATGCCTCCGTGCTGTTCAGGTTTCCATTCAATTGCTATTTTTTAAAAAAAGATAGGTATGTGCAGGTACGTGTATGGATACCGAATAGAATAGAATACAGAATAACAGAGTTGGAAGGGACCTTGGAGGTCTTCTAGTCCAACCCCCTTAGCTAAGCAAAAGACCTTCTTGCAAACCTCCAGCGATGGAGCCCTCACAATTTCCGGAGCCAAGCCAACTCCGCTGATTAATTCTTCCTACTCCAGGACATTTCTCCTTAATTCTACATTGGATCTCTCTTTGATAAGCTTCCATCCATTGCTTCTGGTCTTGTCCTCAGGTGCTTTGCAGAATAGAGTGGGAGAATAACAAAATTTGAGGAGACCTTGGAGGTCTTCCAGTCCAGGGTCCCCAACTTTTCCAGCTCAGCCCGGCCCGGTGCAGGAGGGGGGGACATGTGATCAGCAGGCGCACATGTGCATGCACAGCTCCATTTCTTCCACGGTCCCGTTTTGAACGGGCCACTGCCCAGTAAAGGGCCACAGCCCATGGTTGGGGACTCCTGTTCTAGTCCAACCCTCGGCTTAAGCAGGAAACCCTATAATCGTGAAGGGGAACCTATGGCACATGTGCCGGAAGTGGCATTCAGAGCCATCTCTCCGGGCACACGAGCCGTCGCCCGTTGCTCTTCCGGGTTCCAGCACGCTGGCCAGCTGGTCTTAACTTGTGCAGAAGCACCGGAAAGTGGAAGAGCAGCAACCGGAAGAGCAGCATGCATGTGCCGAGAAGATGATCTTCCAGTTTCCGGGCACGCGCATGCACACTGGCCACCTGGTCTTCACGCGTGCAGAAACCGGAAGACCAGGTGGTCAGTGTGCATGCACATGCGCACCGGGCGGCTGCTCTTCCGGTTTCCAGCATGTGTGCGCACGCATGCACGCCCCCGTTTTGGCACTCAGTGTCGAAAAGGTTCACCAACACTGCCCTATAGCATTCCAAACAAATAGTTCTCCAATCTCTTCTTGAAAACCTCCAGTGATGGAGCAGCCAAATATCCAAAGGCAAGCCATTCCACTGATTGATTGTCCTCACTGTCAGGAAATTCCTCCTTAGTTCTAGGTTGCTTTTCTCCTTGATTAGTTTATTTATTTATTTAATTTATTTATTTATTTTGTCAACACGTGTACAAGATAACAGATATGATATAAACATAAACAAAAGCAAAGTATGTATAGGTAAATTTAGACAATAGGACAGAAGGACAGGGACGGTAGGCACGATGGTGCACTTATGCACGTCCCTTACAGACCTCTTAGGAATGGGGTGAGGTCGACTGTAGACAGTCTAAGGTTAAAGTTTTTGGGGTTTGGGGAAGAAACCACAGAGTCAGGTAGTGCATTCCAGGCACTGATTACTCTGTTGCTGAAGTCGTATTTTCGGCAGTCGAGTTTGGAGCGCTTTACATTGAGTTTGAATCTATTGTGTGCTCGTGTATTGTTGCGGTTGAAGCTGTATTCATTGACAGGTAGGACATTGTGGCAGATGATTTTATGAACTACATTTAGATCAGATCGAAGGCGACGTAGCTCTAAGTTGTCTAAGCCCAAAATTTCAAGTCTGGTGGGATAAGGAATTCTGTTGCGAGCAGAGGAGTGGAGGACTCTTCTCGTGAAATATTTCTGGACTCTCTCAATTGTATTTATGTCCGATATGCAGTGCGGGTTCCAGACAGGTGAGCTGTATTCGTGGTGATGGTCTGGGGGTCCATGGTTTCCATTGCTTCTTGTCCTGCCTTCAGGTGCTTTGGAGAATAGGTTGACCCCCTTTAGATAGTTCAATATACTATCGAAGCAACAGAATGAAAAGCTAGAGCTTTGTTTTTAGGAAATAAGAATATAAATAACCAAGAATAAGGCTCCAAATTTCTCACCCTACCTACTCATCTTTGCAAGGAGGCCTTTTCCCCCACTCTGATTATGCAATACTTATTTCAGAATACAGGATAACAGAGTTGGAAGGGACCTTGGAGGTCTTCTAGTCCAACCTCTGCTCAGGCAGGAAGCCCTAAACCATTTCAGACAAATAGTTGTCCAATCTCTTCTTAAAAAGTTCCAGAGATGGGGAAGGAAGGGAGGAGGGAGGGAGGGAGGGAGGGAGGGAGGGAGGGAGGGAGGGAAGGAAGGAAGGAAGGAAGGAGGGAGGGAGGGAGGGAGGGAGGGAGGGAGGGAAGGAAGGAAGGAAGGAAGGAAGAGAAGGAAGGAAGGAAGGAAGAGAAGGATGGAAGGGAAGGAGGGAGGGAGGGAGGGAAGGAAGGAAGGAAGGAAGGAAGGAAGGAAGGAAGGAAGGAAGGAAGGAAGGAAGGAAGGAAGGAAGGAAGGAAGGAAGGAAGGAAGGAGAGCAGAATAACAGAGTTGGAAGAGACCTTGGAGGTCTTCTAGTCCAACCCCCTGCTTAGGCAGGAAATCCTCTACCATTTCAGACAAATGGTTGTCCAATCTCTTCTTGAAAACCTCCAGTGATGGAGCAGCCAAATTTCCGAAGGCAAGCCATTCCACTAATTAATTGTTCACACTGTCAAGAAATTCCTCCTTAGTTCTGGGTTGGGTCTCTCCTTGATCAGTTTCCATCCGTTGCTTCTCATTTTTATTTTATTTATTTATTTTATTTATGTATTTTGTCGTACGTGTTAGTAATATACATAGATGTAACATTGTTTGTGTACATAACATTGGTACTGATAAGAGGGAACATTAGGACAGGGACGGTAGGCACGCTGGTGCACTTATGCACGCCCCTTACTGACCTCTTAGGAATCGGGTGAGGTCAACAGTGGACAGTCTAAGGGTAAAGTTTTGGGGGTTTGGTGACAAAACCACAGAGTTAGGTAGTGAGTTCCAGGCATTTGCCACTCTGTTGCTAAAGTCGTATTTTCTACAGTCAAGTTTGGAGCGGTTCACTTTGAGTTTGTATCTGTTGTGTGCTCGTGTATTGTTGTGGTTGAAGCTGAAGTAGTCAGTGACAGGAAGGACGTTGTAGCGGATGATTTTATGAGCTATGCTTAGGTCGTGCCGAAGGTGACGTAGTTCTAAGCTTTCTAAGCCCAGGATTTCAAGTCTGGTTGCGTAAGGTATTCTGTTGCGAGTAGAGGAGTGGAGGACTCTTCTTGTCCTGCCTTCAGGTGCTTTGGAAGAATAGGTCACCCCCTCCTCTTCTCTGTGGCAACCCTTCAAATCAGGGGTGGATTCCTAATTTTTTTACTACCACTCTGTGGGTGTGGCTTTTTTTGTGGGTGTGGCTTGTCAGCCATGAGACTGGGTGGGCGTGGGCCTCGGGAGCTTGGCAGCGGCCAGAGAAGCAGGGGGGGCATTGCCCACCTGCAACGCAGCCCCCCACAGCAGGAGCAGCAAGACCGCGACAGCGGTTCTTCTAGGAGGCTCCATCCGGCCTGAATACTTCTCCCCATTCGATGACTCCTGCTGCCCGTTCCCCCTCCCCTCAGCAGCTCGAGAAGCCTCGAATGTGCAAAAATGCCTGGGATCATCACTGCGTGTTAGTGGCTTTTCAGACTGCTGAAGGGAGGGGAATGGAGATAGCTCCTGCCGCCCATTCTTTCAGCATCTCACGCACTCCATCAGCCATCCTCCCCTGCTTGGACTCACTGTGGGGTAGGAAGGCAGCGCATGCGCAGTGCCGGAAGCTCGGCTTCTGGGCATGCACAAAAGAAAATGTTTTTTAAAAATTTAAAAAAAAATTTTTTTAATGGCGGTGCCCAGGCACCAGCAACTGACCGCACCGGTACTGTGACATCACCAGCGGGCCGCTACCGGTGCTATAGAGTGGACCGCACCTGTAGGAACCCACCACTGCTTCAAATATTGTTAGGCTGCTATCCTGTGATTTTGGACAAGGGGGTTGCTTTTCCAAGACTCCTTTGATTTTAAGCCTTGTTAAAGGATCCTTCCCATCTTCTAAAAGGTCCACAATTTTAACAGTAAAACCAGCTCCTTCCCCCCCCCCCACCAGCCTGTTCTGAGAAACAGGAATTCTCTTAGCTATGCAGACACTTAAATCATCTTAATTATGGCACACCGAGTTTCTTTCTTCCTGACATTAGGGAATCGTAGCCCGGGTGTTGTTGTTTTTTTCCTTGCCGATTTCTGATTTTGCCCTAAGGCTTAAACTCAGCAAAATAGCCTTTAATTAGGGCCTGTGGCTTTCCAGTTTGACAAGCAAAGCTACATGATGGGAAAGAGTGGCAGAGTGAATACATCACCTGGAGGAGAGCCGGCAATTTTATTTTCTCTCTTGGGACCCGGTGTTACCGAAACGGCAAGTGGCTCGCGCGGATTCTAGCTGATAGACTGAAAATCGTTTTGCAAGTCTTTTTTTTTCTTGAGGATCAACGTGGGTTTTCTTTTTATCCTAAAAGAAACTGAAAGGAGAAATGGTGTAGAGTTTCCTGCTTGGGCGGCGGGTTGAACTAGATGACCTACAACACAGGGGTGGGTTCTGACTTGCCTCTCGCTGCCGGTTCGCTTCCTCCCGCGCTCCGCGGGTACATGCGCAGTGCTGAAAACTTGGCTTCTGCGCAGAAGGGAAAAACAAGATGGTGGCACCTATGCCGCCACAGAGAGCGTCAGTTCAGGGGCGTTGCCAGCCAGCCATCGCTGCCGGTTTGGTGAGCGGGGAGAAATTCCCGCTACTGGTTCTATAGAACTGATCCGAACTGGCAGGAATCCACCTCTACTACAACAGGGGTGTCAAACTCAATTTCACTGAGGGCCGCATCAGGGCTGTGGTTGCCTCAGGGGCCGGGTGGGCGTGGACAACTGGGTGGGCGTGACCATCTTGATGCCACTCACTGAGAGTGGCTGACTGGGTGGGCGTGGCCAGCTTGATGCCACTCCCCAAACTGCTGGCATGTTTCTGTTGTGGCCCGCCTGCAGCTTGTGCAGCCTGGGCCTTTGGAACCTTCAGTACCTCTTGGCAGTGCTGAGAAAGGAGGGGCTAATCCTTTCCTGAATGCAAGAGCACGCAGGGCTGCCAAGAGGCAGGAAGGTTTACTCCGGAGGAGGTCTACTCGGGAGTAAGACTTGGGGCTAATTGGTCACTCCCCTAGTCTATTTAAGGTCATCAGTTGCAGCTAACAAGCTGCAGAGAACAAGAGACCTGTTGTTTGAAAAAGAGACCTGTCTGATCATAGTCATAATCCATGACTCTTGTTTTGGCATTCTCTGCATTGGCTTGGATTATCAAGGACTAATTTCTAGGAACTTTGCCAACTCTTGGAAACTCCGTAAAATAAACAGGCTCAATTGCTCGTCATTGTCTTCGAACTCTTTGAACTGATACCAGCTATTAATGAAGCTTAATTGATAGCTGGTTGCTTGCTGATAATTGTTTGTAAATTGGTGTGTGCATCTTGATTACTACTAAGATGTTTTATTAGTAGCCTTTGTTTCATTAAATCAGTGTGTACAAATGTTTGTGTGGTTGTGTGCTTCATGGAGACAGAACAGTTTCCTCTTCCCATTGGGTAGACTGGGCCGAAGCGACGCGGGTAGTCCGGGCTGAAATGACATGGGCTGGCCCCTTACATTTTCCAGGATAGCCCCGCAGGCTGGATCCTACCACATTGCGGGCCGGATCCGGCCTATGAGCCTTCAGTTTGACACCCCTTACCTGCAAGGTCCCTTCCAACACTGTTAATCTGAATGTCTTGGACATTTTTAGAATATTTGGAACGACGTAGAGATAATCCTTGACTTCCAGCCATTGGTTTAAGGATCGTTGGAAGTTATAGCAGCACAGAAAAAAGTGACTTACGACCGTTTTTTCACCCTTACGACCATTGCAGCATCTCTGCGGTCGTGTGATCAAAATTCAGATGCTTGGCTCGTATTTATGATGGTTGCAGTGTGCCAGGGTCATGTGATCACCTTTGGCGACCTTCTGAGAAGCAAAGTCAATGGGGAAGCCGGATTCACTTTACAACCGGGTTATTAGTTTAACAACGGCAGTGATTCACTTAGCAACGGTGGCAAACAAGTTTGTAAAATGGGTCAAAATTCACTTAACTACTGACTTGCTTAGCAACTATAATTTGGGGCTTATTTTGGTTCTCAGTCTAGGGTTACATGTAGTCAAAAATACTCCCGAAAGGATCTGAATACTAAAGTATAGGTAGTCCTCGACGTACGGCCACAATTCAACCCAAAATTTATGCTGTTCAATGAGAAATATGGTGAGGGAGGTTTTGCCCCATTTTGCAATCTTTCATAAAACATTTAACTGCATTTGTGAAGTGAATTTGTGAAGTGAAATGAGCAGTTGTTAAATTACTAACCTGGTTGTTAAGTGAATCTGGTTTTCCCCATAGACTTTGCTTGTCAGAAGGTCGCAAAAGGGGATGCTGCGCGACCGTCATAAATGTGAGTCAGTGGCCAAGCATCTGAATTTTGATCGCTTGACCGTGGCCGTGCTACGATGGTCATAAGTGTGAAAAATGGCCATAAGTCGCTTTTTTTAAAGTACTGTATTATTCTGTATTGCGCTCATGCAGTCAATCCAGATTTCTGAAGAACCTCTTTCCTTCAAAAGGGCTGAGTTCCAAGCAGAGATATTTGACTCCCAAAAAGCTGGATTTTCCGGCTATTTGCATTTTAATCAGAAAAAAAAACAGCCAGCATGTCCATTAATGGACCGAGTTGCTGTAATTAAGTCGCTAAAAGCTGGGTCAGCAGGCCGTGACTTCGCCCCAAAATACACAACCCGTGGAAGTTGCGAAGTCGTGGCATGTTTGCACTTGCGCTGGGTGTGGGTAAACTGTGAACTGTAGTTGTTAAGAGATTTCTTTTCTTTTTTTTTTCCGCCCCCATCTGTGTCAATCGCTGGTATTTGTTTTCTCCCATCTGGTAACGCTTGGAGTAGAAAAGAGGGTTGAGAATAGAACTGGGAACAGATTCTCTGTACGATTTGGATGACATCTCTTCCTGGTCTCTAGACGCGTTGGGCAAAACCGACGGCCCTTCGGTTGCATTTCTTGTGTTGACTCAACAAAGCCAGTTTGATTAAGGGTGCCCTGGAGAAAACCTTTTGGTTCCAAGTGACCTGGTGGATGATACTAGAGCCCAGGGTTCTTCTGAAAGCAACCCCAGATTCTTGACCCCGGTGCAGATGTTCCTCCTCTAGCAAGTTTGAATCCCATCTGCTGCTGGAAATAAATTCAGCCAGCCTCATCTCAAGGGACCGATTGTCCCAGTATATGAACAGATTGCCTCATTTCTCCCTCCAGCTGCATTTAAAAAAAAAAAGAGCAGGCTGTCCAACCCAACTGGGGTTGGAAGAAGAGAAGAAGCTTAGGAGACATCTCCGTAGACCTCTTGGCTTCCAAAGCCACCACCTTTAACTGATTTTACAGATTAACAGAGTTGGAAGGGACCTTGTAGATCATCTGGTCCAACCCCCACCTAAGCAGGAGACCCTACACCATTTCTGACAGATGGCAGTCCAGTCTCTTCCTGAAAGCTTCCAGTGATGAAGCTCCCACAACTTCTGAAGGCAACTTCTGTTCCATGGGTTGATTGCTCTCACTGTCAGAAAATTTCTCCTTATTTCCAGGCTGAATCTCTCCTTGTTCAGTTTCCATTCATTATTCTTTGTCTGGTCTTCGGGTGCTTTGGAAAATAGCTTGACCCCCTCTTCTTTGTGGCAGCCTCTCAAATATTGGAAGACTGCTCTCATGTCTCCCCTGGTCCTTCTCTTCACTAGACTAGCCATGCCCAGTTCCTGCAACAGTTCTTCATGTTTTAGTCTCCAGGCCTTTGATCATCTTAGATAGATTCAGATTAACAGAGTTGGAAGGGACCTCGTATGTAATCTAGTCCAACCCCCCACCCAAGGAGGAGACCCTACACCATTTCTGACAAATGGCAATCCAGTCTCTTCTTGAAAGCCTCCAGTGATGAAGCTCCCACAACTTCCGAAGGCAACTTCTGTTCCACTGGTTGATTGCTCTCACTGTCAGAAAATGTCTCCTTATTTCTAGGTTGAATCTCTCCTTAATCAGTTTCCATCCATTATTCCTTGTCTGGCTTTCGGGTGCTTTGGGAAATAGCTTGACCCCTTCCTCTCTGTGGCAACCCCTCAAATATTGTCAATGTCTTACAACTGTCAAATTATAGATTGGGGTGCCACTCAACTGCATCAAACGGAAGCTGTGAAAGTCCTGACTCATCCACAATAAAATAATACAATAGCAATTCTGACCATTCTAAAAGGACGGAGAGATGGAGACAGTTTGCCCAAAGGAAGGGGCCATGGAGACCACATCTAGGAAGGGAGCAAAACAAGAAACACAAAGGGTTTGAACATCTATCCATTGAGTTTGTTCTTGAAAGAATAAGAGCCAGGGTGGTTAGCTTCAATCTAAACCTAGAAGATGGTAGAAAGGGTTCTAGTCTCCCTTTAGGTATAGAAGCCACTTAGGCTGGACACAAGAAGTCCTACACTAGAAAGTCAAAAACATTGTTCTACCAACCTTCATTGGACCAATGTGGTAGGTTACTGTCCATTAAGAGCTGTACTGGCATAATGATTAGAAAACAGTATTGCAGGCTAACTCACTGTTCACTGCCAGCCTTCCCACCTTTCAAGGTCTTTAAAAGGAGCACCTGGTTTGTTGGGGGAAAGATGCTGACTCTGTAAATCGTTTAGAGTGGGCTGTGAAGCGGTATATAAATCTAAGTACTATTGCTATTGCTATAATACTCAATGAAGAGGTCTACATCTTTGCGATGGTATGTGGAAAAGGCTGAGTGAAGGGATACTGCCAAGGGAAAGGGCAGATGAGTGACTGCTTAGCCCTCAGATGCATAATGGGTGGAGAAAGAGATTCAGAAGGGACCCTCCCTAGTTTCTCAGGCTGTAAAGGAGATGGTTATGGTATGTGGGAAAAGCCTTGGGAGACTTGAGTGAAGGGATACTTCCAAGAGAATGGGCAGATAAGAGACTGCTTAACCCTCAGATGCATAATGGATGGAGAAAGAGACTCAGAAGGGACCCTCCCTAGTTTCTCAGGCTGTAAAGGAGATGGTTATGGTATGTGGGAAAGGCCTTGGGAGACTGGGCAAAGAGATGCTTCCAAGGGAACGGTCAGATAAGGGACCGCTTAGTTCACAGCTGGACAATGGGTGAGGCAAGAGGCTCAGAAAAAACCCTCCCTAGTTTCTCAGGCTGTAAAGGAGACGATGGGAGATCTGTACTTTCAGACTTGCAAGATTCTGTCTGTCAATAAAGCTTTACAATAAAATTGAAGTAGCTTGTCTGATTATAATTCCTATCAGATGTATATATTGAATATATACATCTAATCTCTGTCTCTCTCATACAGTAACTCAGTATGTTAGCATTTCAGTATTACACATACAAAGTAGTTTTATAATTCAGACAATTCCTTTTAAGTATTTAGATTTTTTTTTAAAGCATTAGTCATTGTGTTTAGTAGTCTGAACCATTTTATTTACTTCTATTAAGCTTCCGGGAATGAGTTTATGCATTTTAATTTGAATCTTGTAACCTCCTACAGTAATGGTACAAAATGTAAGTTAGTGACTGCAATAAAACTATGACTAACCCAGTTTCTGCCTCTGAGGAAGAAGTCGTAGCTCAGTAGATCAACACTTCCTTGTTTGCAAAGTCCCCAAATTTGATCTTCAGGTATCTTCAGGTGGGCTTAGGAAAACAATTCATTCTAAAATTCTGGAGTATTGTTGACATCAGAAGAAACGCGAGTGGTCTAAATGGGTTTGTGGATCCAGTTATGACATGATTTAGTTTTCCTAATTTCATCCTCAAAAATTACCAGCTCCAGAGTAGGTTTTGGTGACTGTGGACCCTTCTCAAGGGATCTTCTTCTTGTGCCATATCCGTCATTGGATGTTGGCGATTATGTTGGTGAGGTGGTGCAGTGGTTAGAGCGCAGCACTGCAGGCTACTTCAGCTGACTGCTAGCTGCAGTTCAGCTGTTCAAATCTCACCAGGCTCAAGGTTGACTCAGCCTTCCTTCCTTCTGAGGTCGGTAAAATGAGGACCCAGATTGTTGGGGGCAATATGCTGAACTCTGTAAACCACTTAGAGAGGGCTGTAAAGCACTATGAAGCGGTATATAAGTCTAAGTACTATTGCTATTGCTATTGCTATTGTCACGATGTGAATATTGTCAGTTGTGAGTCTATGCAGGGTGATGCACCCCTATTGTAATATTATGGTACTTCCCAATACAAGCAGAACACGTGATATGATGTTCTATGCATGTCTACATTCCTAATCCACCATTAATCACTTCTGATGTGCCTTCCCATCTGGAAGGTCATGTTACGTAGCAAAGATGTAGTCTATTAAGGATTTATTGTTTTTATATTGTTTTGTACTGAAATAAATGTTTTCTATTAGACATTTAATCTCGGTTTTATTTCTAAGTGTTTGAAATCCAAGTAAAAGATCTAGTATCGTCTCTATGGGATATTCTTCCCTTAACATGGTAGCAATTGGATGGATCGAACTTTTATCTCAAGCTAACACCTATGTTGGTGATCACGTAGGCGATCACATTGGTGATCATGTTGGCCATCTCAAGGGATAGGCACCCCAAACTGATTGTCGTTTTCCAACAAAACCCCAAATTGATTGTCGTTTCCTTATATCTAGAATTAGAACTTGGGATGCAAGAAAGTCTCCAAAGGTTGTGAGTCAGTTGATTCCAAATTTCTTATCATTGTTCTCAGGAGTCTTGGGAAAAACCAATTTTGCGTTGTCTTTTTTCCGTGTGAGGGAGAGAAGGCTATCCACACATGTCTTTATCCAGATGAATCGCTGCTGGAACCTGCCAGAAACACTTAATGTTGAAAATGGTGGCAGTTTGCAAGGAGGAATTGCTGGAGGGAGAATGTAGCAGAACAAGCGCCGGTCCTCTCGGCTGAGGAAGGCAATTAGTCTACATGACTGGGAAAATGCCGTGTTTTTAAGGACATGGCTAATTGAATAACCGGGGTAGGGTGATGATGAGCTTCCATATTTAAAAGCAGTTCTTGAACCTATCAAAAATGTCCTGAGAAGGCCTACTGCTGAAGATCTGAAAATATAGTGTGGTGGAATCTCCAGTTAGACAGGAGGAAGGTATTAAGAGAAGGTGTTAAGAGCAGAGGTGGTATTCAGCCGGTTCGGCCCGGTTCGGGCGAACTGGTAGCGGTAATTTTGAGTAGTTCAGAAAACTGGCATATACCACCTCTGGCTGGCCCCGCCCTCCCGCCCCTGCCATTCCCTGCCCTATATTACCTTGTTTTTTAGCTCAGCCGATTCGCGCAGCAGAGCAGATTGCTGCGCCTCAGCTGAACTAAACAACAGTTCAGCTCACGCTGACACTGAGGGTGGTCTTTGAGTGCTGCACCCGCACGTTTTCAAGCCGAGCACATGCTCACATTTTCGGTGCTTGGCGAACCGGTAGGTAAATTATGTGAATCCCACCCCTGAACGGTCTTAAGAGAAGGTGTTAAGAGAGTTTAGAGCCTTTGCACAGCAAAGCCTTATCTGTAGGAGATGACAGCCCGAGGGAGGAGTCAAACATGTCATAAGTCACGAGTTCCTGCATGCCCACAAGAGATCTAAGTCCATCCCACCTCGAACGCCTTCTTATTCCCCGCTCATTTCCCTTGACTGTTAGTAGCTCTGATTTTCTGTATGTGATGAAATTTCATTTTAATGCATGCCGATTAGTGTATGTTCAAAGTGACGATAAAGTTATGCTAAGCCTAAGTTTTGTAGAGAACTCAAACTTGCAATAAATCTTTATAGTCATTTGAATCTCCTGATTTCCACAGTGCTTGACATCATCTGATCTTTCCTAAGGGAATGCAGTCAGTCTCGTGAGATTCTTGTAATATACTTAAATAGCAATAAACTACTGTTTGGGACTCTTTATGAGTGGTTGTTTTCACCTGATATATAGGAATAGCGTTTAGAATTATATAGGGCTTTATAGTACTCTCTGGGCGGTTTACAATGTCAGCATTATTTGCATATTGCCCCCAATAATCTGGATCTTCATTTTACCGACCTCGGAAGGATGGAAGGTTTGAGTCAACCTTGAGTCCCATGAAGATCGAACTCTAGGCTGCAGGCAGAGTTTGCCTGCAATACTGCATTCTAACCACTGCATACGGTGGATGGATGCATGGATGCATGGATAGAAGGGAGGGAGGGAGGGAGGGAGGAAGGAAATGGGACAGAGAAATGAGAAGAAGAGGAAAGAAGGACATAGAAAAATGAATGAAAAAAGGAGGAAGGAAGAAAGGAAGGAAGGAAGGAGATGGGAATGAGAAGGAGGGAGGCAGGGAAGGAGGGTGGAAAACAGGAAGGAAGGAGATGGGAATGAGAAGGAGGAAGGCAGGGAAGGAGGGAGGGAAACAGGAAGGAAGGAAGGAGGGAGAGGAATTGAGGGGAATGAGAAGAGTTAGGGAGGGAGGGAGAGAGAGAGGGAGAGAGGAAGGAGGGGGGAATGAGAAGGAAGGAAGGAGGGAGGGAGGGGAATGAGAAGGAAGGAAGGAAGGAAGGAAGGAAGGAAGGAAGGAAGGAAGGAAGGAAGGAAGGAAGGAAGGAAGGAAGGAAGGAAGGAAGGGAAGGAAGGAAGAGCAATAGCAATAGCACTTAGACTTATATACCACTTCACGGTGCTTTACAGCCCTCTCTAAGCGTTTTACAGAGTCAGGATATTGCCCCCAACAATCAGGATCCTCGTTTTCCCGACCTCGGAAGGATGGAAGGCTTGAGTCAACCTTGAGTCCCGTGAAGATCAAACTCTAGGCTGTGGGCAGAGTTTGCTTGCAATACTGCACTCTAACCACTGTGCCACCAGGACTCAGGCATGCAAATAGACAACCAATCGATGCATTGGAGTTAAGATTTGGCTGGCCTGTAGGATCCTGATAGGAGCTAATTTAAGAAGAATTGGTGCATGGGAATTTAAGGGCAAAAGGCTATTGTTTTTCTAACTCTAGCCAGTCTTCAGTGAAACTTGGGTGAGTCCTTTCAGAAAACAAGTCCTGCTTTTATGGCATCTTGTATTTAGGAGGCGGCTAGCATAAGGGAGCAGCGGCTGACAACTCCCCCAAAATTGGTGCAATTTCAATTAAATAAGAGACTGTCAGCTTTCGAGCTAGGCCAGACCAGGAAACCCAAGTTATGAAGACTAATGCTACTGTCATTATAGGATTACAGTAATCGAATCTTGCAAGTATGAATCTGCCTCTGCCTTCCTTGCCTCCATCATCAAGAGAATAAGGGAAGGTCAAATCTGAGGCGCTTTTTCAAATTACATTTTCTGCCCTGGACTCCAATTTCATTGATCTGGCCGTTGCCTTGATTGCCTCTCTTCCTTTCCCCCCTCCCCCCTCAAGGTTATTCTCACAGCCCATTACAGAACCTGGTCTTTCAACTCAAAGCAGGACCATCTCCAACTTGAGAACAAGACCGCAGATTATATTTCTATTTGTATTTGTTTATTTGTCAAGCATATATGATTATAAGCAAAGTTTAAACAGCAAAACATGATTGAATATATATGTAATATTACAAGCATGAATAAGAGTAAAAGAGGTATGAATATATGGGTACATTAGGACAGGCACGGTAGGCACAATTGTGCGCTTATGCATGCCCCTTACCGACCTCTTAGGAATGGGGTGAGGTCGATGGTAGATAATCTGAGGTTGAAGTTTTTGGGGGTTTGGGGAAGAAACTACTGAGTCAGGTAAAGTGTTCCAGGCGTTGACCACTCTGTTGTTGAAGTCGAATTTTTTGCAATCAAGTTTGGAGCGGTTTACATTAAGTTTGTATCTATTGTGAGCTCGTGTATTATGGCGGTTGAAGCTGCAGTAGTCGTTGACAGGTAGGACATTGTGGCAGATAATTTTGTGAGCTACACTTAGGTCAGAACGAAGGCGGCGTAGTTCTAAATCTTCAAGTTCCAAAATTTCAAGTCCGGTTTCGTAAGGTATTCTGTTGTGAACAGAGGAATGTAATGCTCTTCTTGTGAAGTATCTCTGGACACTAGATTGCTTCTAGTTTGAATGAAATCTCATGTCAGGGTTCCATTTAACACACCGAACGGAATCCAAACTCCAAGGCTTCCTCAAAGCGGTGGTGGATTGCTGTCGGTTTGGACCGGTTCTTTAGAACCGGTAGCGGAAATTTACCTCCGCTTGCCGAACCGGCAGCGATGACCGGTGGTCCAAGCTCCTGAAAAGGATGTTGTTTTTGGCTACACATCCCCAGCTATCTCTATCTCCCCCCTGATGTTCTCACAGCTCCAACTGGTCTTGCTGTGGCAGCCTTGAAGATGCTCCCAAATGGCTTCAGGACTGACATCTCAGTCTGTCTAAGAGCAAGGGAGAGATTTTAGGAGCTACTTCTCCAGCCCTTCTCCTCTACCTTCCCTGCCCCCAAGGCTAAGGTGACCAGATTTTAATATTTGTAAAACGGGACACCATTGACGGGGGGGGTTCTAGGGGAGCAAGATGGGAGGGGTCCGTCTCTCTTATCCTGCTGCTTTGTGCACCCCCCCAACACCCCCCCTTCATCGCAGCCAGGGGTGGGTTCCTACCGGCGCAGGCTTACCTGTTCGTCGCCGCAGAGCCAAAGAAGCTGGTGGCGTTCACGGCACAGGGCTTCCCCCGCCCGCTTTCCCTGACCACTGGGACGCCGCCATTTGCATTCTTTTTCCCTCTGCGCATGCGCAAAGCGTTCTGCTTGCACAGAGGGCAAAAGAACGCAAATGGCGGCATCCCGGCAGCTGGGGAAAGCGGGCGGGGGAAGCCCCACGCCGCGAACGCCACCAGCTTCTTCGGCTCTGCGGCGACGAACAGGCAAGACCGCCACTGCCCCTCTCACTGCCCTCCCTCCCCACCTGGCAGGAGGAGGCAGGCGAGGCAGGAGGCAGAGGGGTGTGCAGGGCAAATTCAAATTTAAAAAGCGGGACTTTTTTGAAACGCCGCGGGACGCGGGACAAATTATTCAAAAGCGGGACTGTCCCGCCAAAAGCGGGACGTCTGGTCACCTTACCCAAGGCTGTTCCTCAACCCAAAGTTGATTTTTAAATAGTTGGGCTAAAAGAAAAGGAGTGAGGGGAGAAAACGGTTTATTAACCGAATGCCTGGCCATCTTGCAGCTGACTTGCGAGGCCGGCTTTGGAACAAGGCAGTTGATTGATAAAATAGTTACCGCAAAGCCATTGCTATAGCAACCCTGAGCAACAAGCTGGTAGGCTGCACAGATGGAGAAATACTGAGGCACACCTGTTGTAATTTAGACCTCGGGTGTGTGCCAAGTGTGGCATCCCGTGAGTCGGTCTCACAACTCCCAGCTCTATTGGCGAGATTGCTCAGCCTTTGATTGTGTAGAAAGTGGAGCTGCAAAAATCTTGTCACGCATGTCTGCCCAGATGAGAAGTCGTCAGAGCTGTGGCACATGTGTTTCCAATGTACTTCTTGGAATAGAGTTCAACTACCCATTGTAGCGTTAACCAACCCAATCATTGTTGAAAGCCAGGTCTTTGCCATTGGAGAAACTGAGTCTGGTGGCAAGAGAAAGAATCCTGCTGTGAACTGCGACAAGAATAACAGAGTTGGGGGTCTTCTAGTCCAACCCCCTGCCCAAACAGGAAACTCTATTCCATTTCAAACAAATGGCTCTTCTTAAAAACTTCCAGTGTTGGAGCATTCACAACTTCTGGAGGCAAGTGGTTCCACTGATTAATTGTTCTCATTGTCAGGAAATTTCTCCTTAGTTCTAGGTAGCTTCTCTCCTTGACTTGTTTCCACCCATTGCTTCTTGTTCTGCCCTCAGAAGAATAGGTTGACTCCCTCTTCTTTGTGGCAGCCCCTGAGATATTGGAAGACTGCTATCATGTCACCCCTGGTCCTTCTTTTCATCAAACTAGAGCTACCCAATTCGTGCTGTGTTGTGAGGGGTCATTAATGCTCTCTGAGCTTGCTGGTTTCCTTGCAGACGTTTCTTTACCCAAGCTAGATAACATCAACAATGCTAGAAGGTCCAGGGGTGGTCTGCTGGGGGTTCGCAGGGGTTCGGGAGAACCTCTAAGATTCTGTGCACTTAGGAGAACCCCCAAATCCCACTCCTGGCTGGCCCCGCCCACCCCTCCCCTCCCAGGAGTCCCCCCGCGGCCCGTTTTGGATGCAGGTAAGTGCAGGACAGCGCACAGAGGCTCGGGGAGGGTGAAAAACAGGCCTACTGGGAGTTTGGGAAGGCTGGAAACGGCTCCATTTCCAGCCTTCGGAGGGCCTCCGGAGCCTGGGGAGGCCGTTTTCGCCCTCCTGGAGGCTTGAGGAAAGCCTCCAGAGCCCGGGGAGGGCAAAAATGCCCCCCCACTGTGGTGCAGGAGGCCGACTAGGCTATGCCCACCCTGGCCACACCCACCCAGCAACCAGGCAGAGAACCCCTTGCTAAAATTTTTGAAGCCCACCCCTGAGAAGATCATCACTAACACTAATGATGTTACCTACCATATTTTTCGGAGTATAAGACGCACCGGAGTATAAGACGCACCTTAGTTTTTGGGGAAGAAAACAGGGAAAAAATAATCTGCCTACCAGGTATTCATCTGGCTAGCGTCCTTAGTCTGGTCAGCTTCAGCACATTAGTTTGCTGGTTTTGAGCACGCTTGCTTGCTTTTTATCTCCTGGTTGGAGATAAAAAACAGTTTCTAAAACACTTCACTTCTCTCTCTCTCTCTCTTCAGAGAGAGAAACAATGAGAAAAGCAGGCAAAGGGAAGATCACTTCGCTAGAAAGCACGGAAGATCACTTCACTTGTTAGCACCTCGTTAGGGCTGGAAAAAAAAGGCGGAAGATCGCTTGCTAGCAAAGCTTCACTGGTTAGCACATCGTTAGGGCTGAAAAAAAGCTTCGGAAAAGCTACATTCGGAGTATAAGACGCACCCAAATTTTCAGCCTCTTTTGGGGGGGAAGGTGTGTCTTATACTCCGAAAAATACAGTAGTTTAGTTAAAGAAAGGTCCGGAAGGATCACCGAAGATCAGAGAGCACCAAGGACCCCTCACATTTCAACCCTGAGCTGCAAATATGCTCCTTTATTGAGAGAAAGTTGTTTCTGCCAACATTGGGACTTCAAATTAATTGAGATAAAACGGCTGTCTTGGAGGCATTGCAATGAAGTTTCCGGGCTTCCGTTCATTCCAGAATTCCTGCCTTTCCCTTCTTGAGAATGAGGCGTCCAGAGGGGAATATGATCCATCGGAGCAAAACCGTTGGCCCGTGAATAGACAAGAAGAAATCAAAGGACTCACACATCATCGGGAGTGGGTGCAAAGCAAGAGTCCCGTCCATATGCGTCCTTCTAATTAATGGGCACGGTTCCTAGCTCAGTTGGGAAATCCTTGCCAGAACACACCCAAGATTGGAAACCTTGCCAAAGTCACAAAAAGGAACGGGGGTGGGTGGGAGGGAGGCATGCGTCTTTGCATTGATCAAACTAGGGGGTGAAAACGGGGCAAGCATCCTCCACAGGAAATTTGGACCGTGAAATCAAATTGATGGGGAATCATCTGTTGGGTAGAATCTCCTCCTGCTCACCGCTTTGAAGGAAATAAATATTTGGGTGATGTTCTTGCCGGTACGAAGTGCTTGTTCTTGCATAAAAATCCAGGGATGAGCCTCCGATGATCTGCACCCTTCCTTGATTTCTCAGCTCCGGCTAAATTTCATTGCACCCGCCCCCTCTCCTGCCACCGCCCCGACACCTCCCAGGACGTGGGAGGAACTGGGGAGACATCACAATAAGGAACAGTTGTGTAAGGGAACTCCTGATCTGCCCTAGGGCATGTTGCGATGGTCATTAAGCGTGAGGGCCGGTTGCAAGTCACTTTTTCCAGCATTCTTGTAACTGTGAACATTGATGTGGGAGAAACGTCTACAGACAATGGGACAGCCGTGTTCTATGGGCAGCATCCCACACCGTTGTCTTCATCTCCTTCCACTTTGGTAGGGGGGGTTGGACTAGATGACCTACAAGGTCCCTTCCAACTCTGTTAATCTGTTCACACTTTAATGTAGATTTGAGGGCCCACATGGAAGGCCGAAGCAAAGATGGCAAGATACAGAATCTAACAGAATTACAGAATCGGAAGGGATCTTGCAGGTCTTATAGTCCAACCCCCAGACCCGATTTTATTCTGGACAAGTGGCTGTCCAATCTTGTCTTAAAAAGCTCCAGTGATGGAGCACCCACAAGTTCTGGATTCCATTGATGGATTGTTCTACCTGTCAGGAGATTTATTTATTTATTTATTTATTTATTTATTTATTTTTGTCAAGAACATGTTGGTAATATACATAGATGTAACATTGTTTATATACATAAGATGAGTACTGATAAGAGGGAACATTAGGACAGGGACGGTAGGCACGCTGGTGCGCTTATGCACGCCCCTTACTGACCTCTTAGGAATCGGGTGAGGTCAACAGTGGACAGTCTAAGGGTAAAGTTTTGGGGGTTTGGTGACGAAACCACAATGTCAGGTAGTGAGTTCCAGGCATTTACTACTCTGTTGCTAAAGTCATATTTTCTACAGTCAAGTTTGGAGCAGTTCACTTTGAGTTTGTATCTGTTGTGTGCTCGTGTATTGTTGTGGTTGAAGCTGAAGTAGTCGTTGACAGGAAGGACGTTGTAGCAGATAATTTTATGAGCTATGCTTTGGTCGTGCCGAAGGCGACGTAGTTCTAAGCTTTCTAAGCCCAGGATTTCAAGTCTGGTTGCGTAAGGTATTCTGTTGTGAGTAGAGGAGTGGAGATTCCTCCTTTAGTTCTAGGTTGGGTCTCTCTTTGGTCATAACAGAATAGCAGAGTTGGAAGCAGAGGTAGCAGAACCGGTAGCAAACTGCTGGTGACGTCACGGCGCCGATTCTGTCGGTGCCGTCCTGTGCACGCCACCATCTCTTTTATTTATTTATTTATTTTAATTTATTTATTTTGGGGGGGAATTTTTTTGCTGATTTTTTTTTCTTCTGCGCATGCACAGAAGCCGAGTTACCGGCACTGCGCATGTGCCACCATCTTGTTTTTGGCTCTTTTTTTGAATTTTTGGCACTGTTCATGCGTACATGCCCACGCGGCGCACGCCCATGTGCAAGGAAGCAAACCGGCGGCAAGGTAAATTAGAACCCATCCCTGGTTGGAAGGGCCTTGGAGGTCTTCTAGTCCACCCCCCTGTTCAAGCAGGAGATCCTATATCATTCTGGACAAATGGCTGTCCAATCTCTTGTTAAAAAGCTCCAGCGTTGGAGCACCCACAACTTCTGGAGGCAAGTCGTTCCACTGATTAATTGTTCTAACTGTCAGGAAATTCCCCCTTAGTTCTAAGTTGCTTCTCTCTTTGATTAGTTTCCACCCGTTGCTTCTTGTCCTGCCTTCAAGTGCTTTGGGGAACAGGTTGGCCCCCTCTTCTTTGTGGCAGCCCCTCCTATATTGGAAGAATGCTACAATAAATGCATACATGAAAAATGCTCAGTTAGACACAGATGCTATGTTTGATGGTGCTTGTTGACCTGAAAAGCGGACCTTGCACCTGTGAGAAAAATGTGAGAAAAATGATGATGATGATGATGATGATGATGATGATGATGATGATGATGATGATGATGATGATGATGATGATGGCGGCAACTGTGAATGGTGGTTAAATGGATGATCTTAAATTGAGGACTATCTGTAGCCTCCTTCCAGAAATGCTTCGTAGGAAAGGAAAATGCATTGATGCAGCAACATCGCAAAGGTTCTGCAACGATTAGCAATACCAACGCATTGTAGTTGAGAAAAGCCAATTATTCTCCGCCAGGCTTCGGCCATTGAGAGGGCAACATCGGTTGGCCTGCCAGAGGCGATTTGTCAGACGACATCAGGACTGAATTAGGTGCCTAATTTCTGTCACCAACGCATTCACGGTGCAGGGGGATGAATTGCCGCAGTCAGGAAATCTCTGGCCTGGCTTTTAGGAGATTCTTCTAGCATGAGGAAGGATGAGATGCCTCCTGGAGGAAGTGAGCGGTGAAAATTGGCTGAGAAGAGCAGTCGGTGATGGGGTTGTAAGGTTGGTTGGATTGGTGGGTGGGTGGATAGATGGGTGGACTGATGGATGGGTGGACTGATGGATGGACAGATGGATGGATGGACAGATGGATGGATGGACAGATGGACAGATGGATGGATGGGATGGTCTAGGAAGGAAGGGTGGACAGTTTCTATAAGTTAAAAGGGGAATTGGTGGAAAGGCGAAACACACACCAAGGAAAGAGAGAGGGCCAACCCTATCATAGGGTAATGTCAACTGTTCCCTTTGAGTGATAGTTGCTAATGTAGCAGGTGCCAAATGGCCTGCTTTCTTTAGGTGGGATCATAAATCAACCAATCCTTCCTTCCTTCCTTCCTTCCTTCCTTCCTTCTTTCCTTCCACAAGAGAGAAGGAGGGAGGGAGGAAGCAAACAAGGAAGGAAGAGATGGACAGACAGAAAGTAGGGAGGGAAAGTAGGGACAGAAAGTGTGTCAGAGAGAGAGAAAGAGGGAGGAAAGAGAGAGAGAGAGGGAGGGAGGGTGGGAGGGAGGGAGGGAGGGAGAGGGAACCCAGTTTCCCTTCCTCCTTTCTGTCTATCGTTCCTTCCTTGCTTGCTTCCTCCCTCCTCTCGCCTCCCCTCTCTTTCTGTCACACACACAGTTTCCCTCCCTGCCGCTCTTTCTTTCTTTCTTTCTTTCTTTCTTTCTTTCTTTCTTTCTTTCTTTCTTTCTTTCTTTCTTTCTTTCTTCCTCCCTTCCTCTCCTTCCTTTCTCCCTCCCTCCCTCTCACATTCTTCCTTCCTTCCTCTCTCCTCCTCCCTCCCTCTCACAATTTCCCTCCCTCTTTCCTCTCTCTTTCTCCCTCCCTTCCTCTCCTTCCTTTCTCCCTCCCTCCCTCCCTCTCACATTCTTCCTTCCTTCCTCTCTCTCCTCCTCCCTCACTCTCACAATTTCCCTCCCTCTTTCCTCTCTCTTTCTCCCTCCCTCCCTTCCTCTCCTTCCTTTCTCCCTCCCTCGCTGACATTCTTGCTTCCTTCCTCCCTTCCTTCCTCCTCTCTCCTCCTCCCTCCCTCCCTCTCTCACAGTTTCCCTCCCTTCCTCTTTCCTCTCTCTTTCTCCCTCCCTTCCTCTCCTTCCTTTCTCCCTCCCTCGCTGACATTCTTGCTTCCTTCCTCCCTTCCTTCCTCCTCTCTCCTCCTCCCTCCCTCCCTCTCTCACAGTTTCCCTCCCTTCCTCTTTCCTCTCTCTTTCTCCCTCCCTTCCTCTCCTTCCTTTCTCCCTCCCTCGCTGACATTCTTGTTTCCTTCCTCCCTTCCTTCCTCCTCTCTCCTCCTCCCTCCCTCCCTCTCTCACAGTTTCCCTCCCTTCCTCTTTCCTCTCTCTTTCTCCCTCCCTTCCTCTCCTTCCTTTCTCCCTCCCTCGCTGACATTCTTGTTTCCTTCCTCCCTTCCTTCCTCCTCTCTCCTCCTCCCTCCCTCCCTCTCTCACAGTTTCCCTCCCTTCCTCTTTCCTCTCTCTTTCTCCCTCCCTTCCTCTCCTTCCTTTCTCCCTCCCTCGCTGACATTCTTGCTTCCTTCCTCCCTTCCTTCCTCCTCTCTCCTCCTCCCTCCCTCCCTCTCTCACAGTTTCCCTCCCTTCCTCTTTCCTCTCTCTTTCTCCCTCCCTTCCTCTCCTTCCTTTCTCCCTCCCTCGCTGACATTCTTGCTTCCTTTCTCCCTTCCTCTCTCTCCTCCTCCCTCCCTCCCTCTCTCACAGTTTCCCTCCCTTCCTCTTTCCTCTCTCTTTCTCCCTCCCTTCCTCTCCTTCCTTTCTCCCTCCCTCGCTCTGACATTCTTCCTTGCCCCCTCCTCCCTCCCTGCCTCCCTCCCTTCCTAACTGCACACCACATAGTTCAACGTCAGCCTGCAAGAACATTTGTGGGAAGTCGCGTTTGCATGAATCCCATCTGTTTCCAGGCGGAGCTGATGAATGGTTTTAACTTTTCCTTGGAAGCTTCCCAAACTTGTTACGGTGGTGGAAATCGTACCATTTTTCTAAACTCACTAAATAAATAATACGTTTCTGCTTTTAGAAGCAAAACACCACCTCGCCACGTTCCCCCTTGCCTCATCAGCGGCGGGATGATTGAATAATCAACGGTGCGTACCCAAAGACATGGGTGAGAAGGAGGGAAGGAGGGAGGGAGGGAAGGATGGGTACGAGCCGGATAATGATCTGCTATCGTACCCCAGTTTCCCTCTTGGGGACAGCTAAGATATGAAGCAACCAGACAGTCATGTTTTAACCTGACATTGCTGCCTGACATCAATCATCGCAGAGAGAGAAAGTTAATGGGGGTATTGAACAAATAGAAAGCTTAGATCGATTATAGCCCTACCAGTTCAATAATTTGCTACATCCTGGACATCGGTGAAGACAACTCCTGTTGTCACAGCAATTACCATCTTCTCCAGAGACGAGGAGGATAAGCAGAAGATTAAAATGCAGTGACAGTCAAGATGAAAGCGATATTTGGGTTTATAGAAGGGAGGGAGGGAGGGAGGGAGGGAGGGAGGGAGGAAGGAAGGAAGGAAGGAAGGAAGGAAGGAAGGAAGGAAGGAAGGAAGGAAGATGGGAGGGAGGGGGAAGGAAGGGAGGGACGGAGGAAGATGGGAGGGAGGGGGGAAGGAAGGATGGAAGGAAGGAAGATGGGAGGGAGGGGGAAGGAAGGGAGGGAGGGAGGGGGAAGGAAGGAAGGAAGGAAGGAAGGAAGGAAGGAAGGAAGGAAGGAAGGAAGGAAGGAAGGAAGGAAGGAAGGAAGGAAGGAAGGAAGGAAGGAAGGAAGGAGGAGAATGGCTGAGAAGGACATACAATAACGGTCTTGGAAGGGACATTGGAGGACTTCTAGTCCAAACCCCTGACCATGGCAGGAGACCCTATATCATTCCGGACAAATTGGCACTAAAGAATCCAGTCTCTTTTTGAAAGTCTTCCATGATGGAGCACCCACAACGTCTGGAGGCCAGCCATTAGTTCTAGGTTGCATCTCTCTTTGATGATAACAGAATAACAGAGGTGGAAGGGACCTTGGAGGTCTTCTACTCCATCCCCCTTGTCAAGTAGGAAACCCTATATCATTTCAGACAAATGATTGTCCACTCTCTTCTTAAAAACATCCAGCAATTGAGCACCCACAATTTCTAGTGGCAAGCCGTTCCATAAATTAAATTGCTCTAATTGTCAGGACATTTCTCCTTAGTTCTGAGTTGGTTCTTTCTTTGATTAATTTCCATCCATTGCTTCTTGCCTTGCCTTCTGGGGCTTTGGAAAATAAGTCGACCCTCAATTCTCTGTGATAGCCCCTCAAGTACTGGAAGATATCTATCGTACCATCCTATTCTATTCTATTCTATTCTATTCTATTCTATTTTCTATATTCTATTCTATATTCTATTATATTCCATTCTATTCCATTCTATTCCATTCTATTCTATTCTATTCTATTCTATATTCTATATTCTATATTCTATTCTATATTCTATTCCATTCCATTCCATTCCATTCCTCTATTCTATTCTATTCTATTCTATTCTATTCTATTCTATTCTATTCTATTCTATTCTATTTTCTATATTCTATATTCTATTCTATATTCTATTCCATTCCATTCCATTCTATTCCATTCCATTCCATTCCTCTATTCTGTTCTATTCTATTCTATATTCTATATTCTATTCTATTCTATTCCATTCCTCTATTCTATTCTATTCTATTCTATTCTATTCTATTCTATTCTATTCTATTCTATTCTATTCTATTCTATTCTATTCTATTATTCTATTCTATTATTCTATTCTGTTCTGTTCTGTTCTATTCTATTCTTTTTGTCTTCTATTCTATTCTATTCTATTCTATTCTATTCTATTATTCTATTCTATTATTCTGTTCTGTTCTATTCTATTCTATTCTATTCTATATTCTATTCTATTTTCTATATTCTATATTCTATTCTATATTCTATTCCATTCCATTCCATTCCATTCCATTCCATTCCATTCCATTCCTCTATTCTGTTCTATTCTATTCTATTTTCTATATTCTATATTCTATATTCTATATTCTATATTCTATATTCTATTCTATATTCTATTCTATTCTATTCTATTCCATTCCATTCCTCTATTCTATTCTATTCTATTCTATTCTATTCTATTCTATTCTATTCTATTCTATTCTATTCTATTCTATTCTATTCTCAATAAAGATTCTATTCTATTCTATTCTATTCTATTCTATCCTATCCTATCCTATCCTATCCTATCCTATCCTATCCTATTCTATTCTATTCTATTCTATTCTATTCTATTCTATTCTATTTCTATCCCATTCTCAATAAAGATTCTATTCTATTCTACTCTATTCTATTCTATTCTATTCTATTCTATTCTATTCTATTCTATTCTATTCTATTTTCTATATTCTATTCTATATTCTATTATATTCCATTCTATTCCATTCTATTCTATTCTATTATATTCTATATTCTATATTCTATATTCTATATTCTATATTCTATTCTATATTCTATTCCATTCCATTCCATTCCTCTATTCTATTCTATTCTATTCTATTCTATTCTATTCTATTCTATTCTATTCTATTCTATTCTATTCTATTCTATTCTATTCTATTTTCTATATTCTATATTCTATATTCTATATTCTATTCTATAGTCTATTCCATTCCATTCCATTCCTCTATTCTATTCTATTCTATTCTATTCTATTCTATTCTATTCTATTCTATTCTATTCTATTCTATTCTATTTTCTATATTCTATATTCTATATTCTATTCTATATTCTATTCCATTCCATTCCATTCTATTCCATTCCATTCCATTCCTCTATTCTGTTCTATTCTATTCTATATTCTATATTCTATTCTATTCCATTCCTCTATTCTATTCTATTCTATTCTATTCTATTCTATTCTATTCTATTCTATTCTATTCTATTCTATTATTCTATTCTATTATTCTATTCTGTTCTGTTCTATTCTATTCTTTTTGTCTTCTATTCTATTCTATTCTATTCTATTATTCTATTCTATTATTCTGTTCTGTTCTGTTCTATTCTATTCTATTCTATTCTATATTCTATTCTATTTTCTATATTCTATATTCTATTCTATATTCTATTCCATTCCATTCCATTCCATTCCATTCCATTCCATTCCTCTATTCTGTTCTATTCTATTCTATTTTCTATTTTCTATTTTCTATATTCTATATTCTATATTCTATATTCTATATTCTATATTCTATATTCTATATTCTATATTCTATATTCTATATTCTATATTCTATTCTATATTCTATTCTATTCTATTCCATTCCATTCCTCTATTCTATTCTATTCTATTCTATTCTATTCTATTCTATTCTATTCTATTCTATTCTATTCTATTCTATTCTATTTCTATCCCATTCTCAATAAAGATTCTATTCTATTCTATTCTATTCTATTCTATTCTATTCTATTCTATTCTATTTCTATCCCATTCTCAATAAAGATTCTATTCTATTCTATTCTATTCTATTCTATTCTATTCTATTCTATTCTATTCTATTCTATTCTATTCTATTCTATTTCTATCCCATTCTCAATAAAGATTCTATTCTATTCTATTCTATTCTATTCTATTCTATTCTATTCTATTCTATTCTATTCTATTCCTTCTATTTCTCAGACTAGACATACCCAATTCCCTGGGTCATTTGGCCTCTAGACCTCTTCAGAAGGCCTTTGCTGGATAGAGACCAGGTTCTCTAAAGCAGCGGTGTCAAACTCGTTTTCATTGAGAGCCGCATCAGGGTTGTGGTTTGACCTCAGGGGGCCGGGGTGGGCGTGGCCACCCTGTCGGGGGTCCCTGTGTCACTCATGCCACGGGCGCTTGTGGTGGCCTGAGCGCTCTGCCAGAGAAGGCTCCCGAACCCCGTTTTCGGCTGCCACGGCCTCCTGCAACCCTCTGCCAGTGAAAACCGAGCTCCAGAGGGCCGCCCGCAGCCTCCGGAGCTCCGTTTTTGCTGGCAGAGGCACCGCGGCCGGTCCTTCGCTGTTTCCAGGGCAGCCCCGCGGTCCTGATCTAAGCACCCCACGGGGCTGGATTCCGCCCCCCCCATGGGCCTTGCATTTGACACCCCTGCTCAAAAAGGGAACATAGATGCTACCTTTAGGACAAAACAGCAAGGCTTGCTTATTTTAGGAGCAGCTGTCTTTGCCTCCTACGGAAAGAGTCAATCCCATAGTAATCGACCGTCCGCTGTTTATGGAGCTGAAAATAGCTGCACTGCAGGCACTTCTGCAAGCTGGAATATCTCTCAGACAGATGTTTTGAAGAGCAGCACATTTGCATGATGTGAACGCTAAGGCAAGCAAATGGCCCCGTCTCCCCTTCGGTATCGGATGCTTGAAGCTCGCACGGGCAGCCCGCAGCCTCTGAAGCAGTCCGGCCGGTCGAGATCTGCTAGTTAGAGAGATGCAGGTTTCCAGATGAATAAACCTGAGTGCGAGAGAAGCTTTTTATACCTGGGGCAGAGGAGCAGGGTACCTTGGACAGTTCCAAAGAAGCCCTGCTTGCTGGAATTCTTGGCTCAGGGTAGGCAGATGTCTCCGGGAGCTAATGAAAAGCATCAGGTGGGTTATTAAAGCTTACATTGTAATTAGTTCTGTGCCTTGGATGGTTGGATACAATTGTTCAGAGGTCCCTGGCTTGGTTTTGAAATAGCTGATTTTGGAAAAAACGGACGCTCTTCCAAGGAAGGAAACTGGAAGGGAAGGAAGGAAGAAAAGTCAGGGAAGGAAAAAAGGACAGGGGAGGAAGGAAGGAAAAGGAAGGAGGGAAGGAAGGAAAGTCAGGGAAGGAAAAAAGGACAGAGAGAGAAGGAAGGATGGAAGGATGGAAGGAAAGAAGGAAGGAAGGAAGGTCAGGGAAGGAAGGACAGAGAAGGAAAGGAAATAATGAAAGAAGGAAGGAAGGACAGGGAAGGAAGGTAGGTCAGGGAAGGAAGGAGGGAAGGAAGGAAGGAAAGTCAGGGAAGGAAAAAAGGACAGGGAAGGAAGGAAGGAAAAGGAAGGAAGGATGGAAGGAAGGATGGAAGGAAAGAAGGAAGGTCAGGGAAGGAAGGACAGAGAAGGAAAGGAAATAATGAAAGAAGGAAGGAAGGACAGGGAAGGAAGGAAGGAAGGTCAGGGAAGAAAGGAAGGAAGGAAGGAAGGAAAGTCAGGGAAGGAAAAAGGACAGGGAAGGAAGGAAGCAAGGAAGGAAGGAAAAGGAAGGAAGGATGGGAGGAAGAATGGAAGGAAAGAAGGAAGGAAGGTCAGGGAAGGAAGGACAGAGAAGGAAAGAAAATAATGAAAGAAGGAAGGAAGGACAGGGAAGGAAGGAAGGAAGGTCAGGGAAGGAAGGAAGGAAGGAGGGAAGGAAGGAAGGAAAGTCAGGGAAGGAAAAAAGGACAGGGAAGGAAGGAAGGAAGGACAGGGTAGGAAGGAAGGAAGTAAAAGAAAGGAAGGAAGGACAGGGTAGGGAAGGAGGGAGGGAAGGAAGGAAGGAAGGAAGAAGAGACAGTGAAGTTTGGATGGGAGAGAGTTAAGAAGGCTCCTGTGTAAAAGTTCTCAGAGTACATCTTTAATAATGCATATATTGTAGTTGCTTTAGTTTGGCAAGATTCTGTCTGTAGGTGAGAAACAATGAAGGAAACTGCTTAGACCTAACTGTACGTCTTCTTGCTTTTTTGAGTCTGACCATCAGGTGCAAAGAATCAGGCCCATTCGTATAGACTGCAGCATAAATGATTTATTGAAGCCTATACACAAGACCCTAGTCAACTGATGGTCAGCACTACACTGATGCTAGATAAGAGTCAATGGAATTCAAGGAGGGAGGATGGACTTGGATCTCTTGTGGCAACGCAAGGACTCTAAACTGATGGTGCATTCTGCTCCACCCACTCCATTCCATTCTACACTGACATCAATCTTGCCAAACTCAAGCAATTACTGGCATTATTAAAGATACTGTATATTCTGAGAATTACTAGGGAGGAGACACTAACTTTCCCTAAACTCTGCTGAAGATGTTACCTAGTCTGGTAAACGTTTGGAAACCAAACCACAAGCTCGGAGAACTCTCATACTACACACAAGCTACAGATATTTGCCACTGGCTAAAATTCACTG
Source organism: Diadophis punctatus similis (assembly GCA_023053685.1). NCBI lineage: Eukaryota > Metazoa > Chordata > Lepidosauria > Squamata > Dipsadidae > Diadophis > Diadophis punctatus. Next base: position 562,440 of record JALIGW010000073.1, on the reverse strand, counting down.
TCTCTTATTTCTCAGGAATACATTCCCTGGGAATCCAGATTACATCTACCACAGGACTAAACCTCTGAGTTTTTAGGGGACTGGAGGCTAAAACATACAAAGAACAATTGCAGGAATTGGGTATGTCTAGTTTAATGAAAAGAAGGACCAGGGGTGACAGGATAGCAGTTTTCCAATATCTGAGGGGCTGACACAAAGAAGACGGGGTCAACCTGTTCTCCAAAGCACCTGAGGGCAGGACAAGAAACAATGGGTGGAAACTAATGATGGAGAAAAGCAACCTGGAATTAAGGAGACATTTCCTGACAGTTAGAACAATTCATCAGTGGAACAACTTGCCACCAGAAGTTATAGTGCTCCATCACTGGAGGTTTTCAAGAAGAGATTGGGCAGCCATTTGTCTCAAATGGTATAGGGCCGTGATGGCAAACCTATGGCACGCGTGCCACAGGTGGCACGCGGAGACATAGCGGAGGGCACGCGAGCATTGCCCACCGGCACACCGAAAGTGCGGAAAAACGCACTTCTGGTTTGCCGGTGGGCTGTTTTTTGCACTCCGGAGGGTTCAGGGAAGCTTCCTGAAGCCCCGGAATGCAAAAAACGGCAAACCGGGCAAACTGGAAGTGCGTTTTCCGTACTTCCGGTTTGCCCATTGTGCGCATGCATGGGGGGGATGGGCGTGGGCATGCGAACCAGAAAAGTTTCGCCATCACTGGTATAGGGTTTCCTGCCTGAGCGGGAGGTTGGACTAGAAGACCTCCAAGGTCCCTTCCAACTCTGTTATTCTGTTAATCTGATGGGATGATAGTCAAATGCTGAATCCTCTGACCAGAAGATCTAAAAAGGGAGTGAGGCTCCTCCTTCTCAGAAGCCGTCTGAGCTTAGAGTTGCATCGAACTCTTCCATCATATGCTACGAGATTCCCTAACCACTCTGTCAAAGACCTTGGAATACTCATATCAAATGATCTAAGTGCCAAAGCCCACTGCAACAACATCGCCAAAAAGGCTTCAAGAGTTGTTAACCTCCTAATCTTACGTAGCTTCTTCTCCGGTAATATCACACTACAAACCAGATCATACAAAACATTTGCCAGACCAATCCTTGAATACAGCTCATCTGTCTGGAACCCACACCACATATCGGACATAAATACATTAGAAAGTGTCCAGAGATACTTTACGAGAAGAGTCCTCCACTCCTCTACTCACAACAGAATGCCTTATGCAACCAGACTTGAAATCCTAGGCTTAGAAAGCTTAGAACTATGTCGCCTTCGGCACAATCTAAGCATAACTCATAAAATTATCTGCTACAACAGGGGTGGCCAAACTATGGTTCTTTGAGGACCTGTGGACTTCAACTCCCAGAATTCCTAAGCCAGCCATACATGCATGGCTAGCTCAGGAATTCTGGGAGTTGAAGTCCACAGGTCCTCAAAGAACCATAGTTTGGCCACCCCTGTGCTACAACATCCTTCCTGTCAATGACTACTTCAGCTTCAACCACAACAATACACGAGCACACAACAGATACAAACTCAAAGTGAACCGCTCCAAACTTGACTGTAGAAAATACGACTTTAGCAACAGAGTGGTTAATGCCTGGAACTCACTACCTGACTCTGTGGTTTCGTCACCCAACCCCCAAAACTTTACCCTCAGACTGTCCACTGTTGATCTCACCCGATTCCTAAGAGGTCAGTAAGGGGCATGCATAAGTGCACCAGCGTGCCTACCGTCCCTGTCCTAATGTTCCCTCTTATCAGTACCAATCTTATGTACATAAACAATGTTACATCCATGTATATTACTAACACGTAATTGACAAAATAAATAAATAAAATAAAAATAAATAAATAAAAGATAACCAAGGTCGCAGTTGAGTGGCGACGGCAGCCTGGCTCCAGTTCTAGTCCAACGTTCTGATTGTCAGCTGTCTGTCTCGTCACATTTCTTTTTCCATCGAAGCTGAATAGGTAATTATGGCGATGACCGAAGTGCCTCACTGCAAAACTTCCATTAGATGTGCAAATGTTGCTTCTGCATTCTAGTCATTACTTAAACCTATTATGGATGATTAGCAACTCCGTGCAACCGTAAATAGCCTGAAAGAGGATCTAAGACAATTTAAGCGTGGTGTGAAGAGGCCCTTTTGATTCTTGGGGTCTCTGCAATTCGATCCACTTTTCTGTTGTCTCAATTTTCCCTCCTTTCTAAGTGCAACATTTTCTCATTTGCTAAAGAAGCCCTTTTGTCCGCTCAGTGTGGAGTAGCCACGGCTAATATTAAGATCTTTCCTTACCCTCCATTGAATTCCCAAATTGATGAGCTGCCAGGTCCGACAAAGTAGAAAATCAAAGATGGAGGCGTGCGCTGTGCCGTAATCCGAGATGTTTTCTTAGTTGGTTGAGAAAATTAAATGTCAGCCCTGGAACGCATGAAGGTCATTGGCTTTTATTGCATAAAGTAATGTACACAGATCTGCCTTGACACATCCATTTGTCAAGCAGGAAGAGGCCATTTAGTGGGAGCTGGGTGTGGATATGTAAATGAGCGAGACTAGAGGATAGGATAGCGTAGGGTAGGGTAGGGTAGGATAGAATAAGTCAAGTTAGGATAGAATAAGTCAGGATAAGAGAGGAGAGGAGAGGATGAGAGGAGAGGAGAGGAGAGGGGAGGGGAGGATAGGATAGGATAGATTTAGATTTATTATTAGAGTTGGAAGGGACCTTGTAGGTCATCTAGTCCAACCCCCTGCTCAAGCAGGAGTTCCTACACCCTTTGAGACAGATGGCAGTCCAGTCTCCTCTTGAAGGTCGCAAGTGTTGGGGCTCTCACAACCTCCGCTGGCAAGCTGTTCCACTGGTTGATCGCTCTCACTGTCAGAAAGTTTCTCCTCACTTCCAGGTTGAATCTGTCCTTGGTCAGCTTCCATCCGTTATTCCTTGTTTGGCTTTCTGGTGCCATAGAGAACAGCCTGACCCCCTCCTCTAGGGGGGTAGGATGAGGAGAGGAGAGAAAAGAAGAGAAGAGGATAGGATAGGATAGGATAGGATAGGATAGGATAGGATAGGATAGGATAGGATAGGATAGGATAGGATAGGATAGATAACAGGATAGATAACAGATAAACAGAGTTGGAAGGGACCTTGCAGGTCATCTAGTCCAACCCCCTGCCCAAGCAGGAGGCCCTACATCTGACTCTACCTAGGATTGAACTCACAACCTCCTGATTGTGAGGCAAGAGCTCCACATCTAGGCCACAAGACAGGACAGGACAGGACAGGACAGGACAGGACAGGGCCAGACAAGACACCCAAAGGCCAGACAAGGAATAATGGATGGAAATTAAACAAGGAGAGATTCAACCTAGAAAGAAGGAAAAATTTTCTAACAGTGAGAACAATCAACTGATGGAACAGAAGTTGCCTTCAGAAGTTGTGGGAGCTTCATCACTGGAGGCTTTCAAGAAGAGACTGGACTGCCATCTGTCAGAAATGGTGTAGGGTCTCCTGCTTGGGTGGGGGGGTTGGTCTAGATGACCTACAAGGTCCCTTCCAACTCTGTTAATCTGTTCTGTTTTGTTCTGTCTGAGCAGGGGGTTGGACTAGAAGACCTCCCAGGTCCCTTCCAACCCTATTATTCTATGTTCTAGATCAGTGATGGCGAACCTATGGCACGGGTGCCACAGCTGGCACGCGGAGCCATATCTCCCGGCACGCGAGCTGTTGCCCTAGCTCAGCTCCAGCGCGCATGTGCATGCCCGCCAGCTGATTTTTGGCTCACGCGGAGGCTCTGGGAGGGCGATTTCGGCCTCTGGAGGGCCTCCGGGGTGGCAGGGAGAGCGTTTTTGCCCTCCCCAAGCTCCAAGGAGCCGGGGGAGTGCAAAAAACGGGCCTACCAGGCCCACTGGAAGTCGGAAAATGGGGGAGTGGGGGGTCGCACACGCATTTGCAGGGGGTGGGGCGAGTGGGGGCTTTGAATTATGGGTGTGGGCACACACGCACGTACGATAGCGTGCATGCGCACTATTTCGGCACCCGAGGAAAAAAAGGTTCGCCATCACTGTTCTAGATGAAGCAGAAGCAGAGAGACACTGGGCTTTTGTGAACCCTCTTCTTCCTTTCTCCCTCTTTTCATTTCCAATAGGATTGGCTGACCAAGTTTGGCTACCTGCCCCCACCGGATCCCATCACAGGACAGCTGCAGACCCAAGAAGAGCTCACCAAAGCCATCATGGTGATGCAACAGTTTGGTGGACTTGAAGCCACTGGTATTCTAGGTCAGTGAAGAACCAGGAATGGGTTGGAGGGACATAGTTCCATTTCTATTCCAGGTCAAGGTAAAGGCTACCCCTTTGATGCAGACATCATGGGACAAGTCTCCAATAACTTCTTCAGGGAAGAACATTCTGTGCTGGAGAGGTTGAAGGATGGGCCATAATTCATGGACGCCTTTTGGGCTTTCCCAGACCAATCTCGGAAATTGAAGGCTTCAAGCCAGAGATTCAAGGACAGCGTTCTGATAAGATATATGGATGGCAGAAACGCCCTTTGTCATGAAGAAAACCAGTGGCTGCCAACTCTAGGATCGAAGTCTTAAGTCCTCCACTCTTCTAGATACAAATCCTCTGGAAATTTCTCCAGCCCTTAGGTGGCGGTGGAATGAGAACCGTGGGGGTCCCTGGTGGTCTCTGAACTTGTTTGTTTTCTTGCAGACATTTCATTGGCAAACCAGATAATGCTAGCACTGATGGTGTTACCTAGTTCGATAATGAAATGTCTGCAAGAAAACCTCCAAGCTCGGAGACCATCAAGGACCTCCCGCTCCTCCTCCTCCTCCTTCTTCCTCCCTCCTCCTCTCTTATAGCACTGATGACATTACTCAGTCCTAGTTGGTAATGAAACATCTGCAACAAAACTGCAAAGCTCAGAGACCACCAAGAAGCTCACACTCCTCCTCTCCCTCCTCCTCCTCCCCCTCCTCTTCCTCTCCACAAACCCCCCTCCCTTCTAGCACTGATGATGTTACCTGGTTGGGTAATGAAACATCTGCAAGAAAACCGTCAAGCTCAGAGACCACCAAGGACCTCCTCTTCCTCCTCTCCACAACCCCCCTCCCTTCTAGCACTGATGACGTTACCTAGTTGGGTAATGAAACGTCTGCAGGCAAACCACCAAGCTCAGAGACCACCAAGGACCTTACCCTTCTCCTCCTCTTCCTCCACCTCTTCTCCACAACTCCTCCTCCCTTCTAGCACTGATGACATTACCTAGTTGAGTAATGAAATGTCTGCAAGAAAACCACCAAGCTCAGAGATCACCAAGGAGCCCACAGTCCTTCTCCTTTTCTTCCTTCTCTTCTTCCTCCTCCTCCTCCTCCTCCTCCTCCTCCTCCTCCTCCTCCTCCTCCCTTCTAGCACTGATGATGTTACCTAGTTGGGTAATGAAACATCTGCAAGCAAACCACCAAGCTCAGAGACCACCAAGGACCTTACCCTCCTCCTCCTCTTCCTCCTCCTCCTCCTCCTCCTCCTCCTCCTCCTCCTCCTCCTCCTCCTCCTCCTTTCCACAACCCCCTCCCTTCAAGCACTGATTACATTACCTAGTTGGGTTATGAAACATCTGCAAGCAAATTGCCAAGCTCATAGAGTGACTAATGAAAGGAAAACACTCCTTATATAAGATGGCCCCCTTGCCAGGATGAATGTCAAGAAGCCGTGTTGCCCTGCCTGTGAAACTGGCCTGCTTTCCCGTCGCCCGTGCCATCCTCTGCCCTCAGATGGCCTTCTGCTCATTAGAGAGCCCCACCCTCTTGCGGACAAGGAGGATGGGACCGCTGATTGGCCGCTTAGGGACTCCACAGCCCCTGCCTCTTTTCTGGCAGCCCTCTTCAAAGCTCTTTGCCAGAGCTCTTGTCGCCTTGCTTCTTAATTAAGGAGATGTCATTAATATTTTTTCTTTTCTTTTCTTCTCCTTTCCTTTCCCATCTTATTAGATGCTCCAAGTTGCCTGGGAGCCAAACGAAGAACGGTTGATGATCTTTATTTTGAGCCTTTTTTTTTCCCCAACGCATCCACTCCAAGGGGTTGAGATAGAAAAGGCATGCCACTTAACGTTCAAAACCGAGCGTGCCGTTTCTTCCTTTGGAAAGGCTAACCGAAAGAACGTTTTGCAAAAGTTATTTTTTTTCCCTTCTTTTTCCCGTTTCGGGGTTTTTCTTTTCTTGAAAGAAAAACAGTGCCGTTCTCAACATAAGCCCTCTTGGAGTATCGCTCTGGATTGCTTTGCCATCCCTGTGCTTTTCTATTTTCATATTTCCTTTCTGGCTGCGGGAAGAGAAAAGGTTTCTTTGATTTGCGAGGATTTTAGCTTGTGAGGGCCAGAGGAGGCATGGACCCACAGCTAAAATTGGAGCAACATCTTTCAGCTGTGGCTAGGGGGACCTTTGCACAAGTACGTCTGGTGCACCAATTGCGACCCTACTTGGAGAAGGAGGCACTTCTCACAGTCGCTCATGCCCTTATCACCTCACGGCTGGATTACTGCAATGCGCTCTACATGGGGCTACCCTTGAAGAGTGTCCGGCGACTGCAATTGGTGCAAAATGCAGCTGCGCGAGCTGTGGTGGGTGTACCTAGATGCACCCATGTAACACCGATCCTCCGCCAGCTGCATTGGCTGCCCATTAGTCTCCGGATCCAATTTAAGGTGTTGGTCGTTACCTTTAAAGCCCTACATGGCTCAGGGCCAGGTTACCTTCGGGACCGCATCCTGCCGCATACCTCCCTACGACCGGTTAGGGCCCACAGAGTCGGCCTCCTCCAGGTCCCATCGACCAAACAATGTCGGTTGGCGGGGCCGAGGGGGAGAGCCTTCTCTGTGGGAGCTCCCTCCCTTTGGAACCAGCTTCCCCCGGAGATCAGGACCATCCCCACCCTGCTGGCCTTCCATAAAGCAATAAAAACTTGGCTCTTCCAGCAGGCGGGGTGAAAGTAAGACCAATTAGATTAGATATGGGTCTCCCCCCTTGTTTATGAATACATGATTCTCTTTTTAATTTTTGTATTTTTTTTAATTACTATATTTTATACTTGTAATGGTTTCTAGTATGTTGTGAGCCGCCCAGAGTCCTCTGGGAGTTGGGCGGCATAGAAATCCATTCAAATAAATAAATCAAATAAATAAATGGACAGACCAAGGAAAATTCCCCCCCTGTTGGAAATTGGGGGGAGGGATGACTTAACAAAAACTAGAAACTAAAACATATGATGAATGGTTAAGGGTTCTAGGGATGTCTAGTCTAACAAAGAGAAAGACTAGGGGAGACGTGATAGTAGTCTTCCAATATTTGAGGGGCTGCCAGAAAGAAGAAGGGGATAACCAGTGGTGAAATCCAATTTTTTTTACTACCGGTTCTGTGGGCGTGGCTTGGTGGGCATGGCAGGGGAAGGACACTGCAAAATCTCCATTCCCTCCCCACTCCTGGGGGAAGGATACTGCAAAATCTCCATTCCCTCCCCACTCCAGGGGGAAGGATACTGCAAATCCCCATTCCCTCCCCACTCCTGGGGGAAGATACTGCAAAATCCCCATTCCTTCCCCACTCCAGGGGAAGGATATTGCAAAATCTCCATTCCCTCCCCACTCCAGGGGAAGGATACTGCAAAATCTCCATTCCCTCCCCACTCCAGGGGAAGGATACTGCAAAATCCCCATTCCCTCCCCACTCCAGGGGAAGGATATTGCAAAATCTCCATTCCCTCCCCACTCCAGGGGAAGGATACTGCAAAATCCCCATTCCCTCCCCACTCCAGGGGAAGGATACTGCAAAATCCCCATTCCCTCCCCACTCCAGGGGAAGGATATTGCAAAATCTCCATTCCCTCCCCACTCCAGGGGAAGGATACTGCAAAATCCCCATTCCCTCCCCACTCCAGGGGAAGGATATTGCAAAATCTCCATTCCCTCCCCACTCCAGGGGAAGGATACTGCAAAATCCCCATTCCCACCCCACTCCAGGGGAAGGATACTGCAAAATCTGCATTCCCTCCCCACTCCTGGAGGAAGGATACTGCAAAATCCCCACTCCCACCCCAGTCTGGGACCAGCCAGAGATGGTATTTGCCGGTTATCTGAACTACTCAAAATTTCCGCTACCGGTTCTCCAGAACCTGTCAGAACCTGTTGAATTTCACCCCTGGGGACAACCTATTCTCCGAAGCCCCTGAGGGCAGGATGGGCGGAAGATCATGAAAGAGAGATCCAACCTAGAAATAAGGAGAAATTTCTTGACAGTGAGAACAATTAATCAGTGGAACTGCTTACTTCCAGAAACGATGGGTGTTCCATCTACAAAATATCTCAAAGGCTTCTACTGTTATGTTAGTATAAGTTTGTTTGTTTTTTTAAACCCCAGGTGGGATGTTATGATCATGTCTATAGGAATTGAGGAAGATCCAATATTCTTTCTTTTGGGTCTTTTGGGGGGGATCTGTAGATGAAGCCACCTTCAAACTGATGAAGACCCCCCGTTGCTCGTTGCCGGATCTTGCAGAATCAAAGACGAGGAAGAAGCGGTATACCCAAGGAGCTACGAAGTGGAACAAAAGGAATTTATCCTGGAGGTAGGAAATTAAAGGAACCCACACTACACATCAGCCATTAACACAATTGAGTATGTCCAGAGGGGTCTATGACTGTTCGCCTCCTCCACTCTGCCGCACCTGTTTTGTCCCCAGCCTTCCGCCCCCAAACAATCCGGCGCTGCCTTTTCTCCTTGGCCCCTTCGCCTAATGGGCCAAAAAGCCAGTTCACCACGGGCTTTTGGGCGCATGGGACACTTTGCCCCCAGCCAATCAGAGGAGCAAGAATCCCACCCCCTTGGAAGCAGCCTTTTTAGGAGAAGGAAAGGGGACGAGGCTTCCCTCTCTTGCTTAAAAGAGACACGTTTTTGAGGTGGTCCCAATGAAAGAAAGTGGAAGGGGGAAAAGTGCTTTGGGGGGAACCAGTTGGGAACAATGGAGGCTGTATATTTTCCCCTTCATTGTGTGTGTATGAACAATCGCGTTTGTAAGAGAGGGGCTTCCGTTTTTCTCCCCACATTTTCGACCCCTTTGGTCCAGGTTCCTGGTTCCTGTCATGAATTCCCTTGAGCCAGGAGACCATCCCTTTTACCAGGAGCTTTAATTTTTTTGCACTGTATTTGATTCAATATCTCTCTTTTGTTCCTGTTCCCAACTGGTTCCCCCCAAAGCACTCTTCTCCCTTCCACTTTCTTTCATTGGGACCACCTCAAAAACGTGTCTCTTTTAAGCACGAGAGGGAAGCCTCGTCTCCTAAAAAGGCTGCTTCCAAGGGGGTGGGATTCTTGCTCTTCTGATTGGCTGGGGGCAAAGTGTCCCATGCGCCCAAAAGCCCGGGGTGAACTGGCTTTTTGGCCCTTTAGACGAAGGGGTCAAGGAGAAAAGGCAGCGCCGGATTGTTTGGGGGCTGAAGGCTGGGGACAAAACAGGCGCAGCAGAGCGGAGGAGGAGAACAGTCCCATTCCGGTCCAGAGATACTTCACAAGAAGAGTATTACATTCCTCTGTTCACAACAGAATTCCTTACGAAACCAGACTTGAAATTTTGGGACTTGAAAATTTAGAACTATGCCGCCTTCGTTCTGACCTAAGTGTAGCTCACAAAATTATCTGCCTCAATGTCCTACCTGTTAACGACTACTTCAGCTTCAACCGCAATAATACACGAGCTCACAATAGATACAAACTTAATGTAAACCACTCCAGACTTGATTGCAAAAAATTCGACTTCAACAACAGAGTGGTCAATGCCTGGAACACTTTACCTGACTCAGTAGTTTCTTCCCCAAGCCCCAAAAACTTCAACCTCGGATTATCTACCATCGACCTCACCCCATTCCTAAGAGGTCGGTAAGGGGCGTGCATAAGCGCACAATCGTGCCTACCGTTCCTGTCCTAATGTACCCATATATTCATACCTCTTTTACTCTTATTCATGCTTGTACTAGTACATATATATTCAATCGTGTTTTATTGTTTATACTTTGCTTATAATCATATATGCTTGACAAAGAAACAAATACAAATACAAATACAAAAGTTATAAAATAAAATAATAAATGACAGATAAAACCCATGATAAAATCCAGTCTGTCAATTGTACATGGTCTACACTACTAAAATTACAATCCATAAACTGTGAGGCCTATAGTCAGTTTAATACTAAAAGGGAAAGGAATAAGCAGGGTTTGCCACATTTGTTGTATAAATTAGCTATGGTGGATTAGACACTTAAAGGTTAGCCACAGTTGATATATATATATATCGCTATGGTGAGGAAGACACATAGATCCTTGTTCCGATTTGCAAATGAATCCAGGTTGTTGGTTGCCTAAAAATGCAGAACCAAATAAACTTCTCAAAACTGAAAACAGGAGGGTCTAGGACCGTGATGGCGAACCTATGGCACAGGTGCCACAAGTGGCACGCGGAGCCATATCAGTGGGCACGCGAGCTCAGGTCCGGCGTGCATGTGTGCACCAGACGGCTGATTTTCGGGCCTTCGGGGCCCACTGGAAGTCGGGAAACAGGCTGTTTCCAGCCTCCAGAGGGGGTGGGGAAGGCCGTTTTCGCCCTCCCCAGGCTCCTAGAAAGGCTCTGGAGCCTGGGGAGAGCGAAAAATGGGCGTGCCATTGCATGCTGGGAGCAGGGGGGTCATGCGTGCATGTGCGGGGGTGCATGGAATTATGAGTGTGGGCACGCACACACGTGATCCCCCGCATTCCCCCCCTTTTGGCACGCGAACCAAAAAAGGTTCGCCATCACTGGTCTAGGAATTAGGCTGGCGAGGCAGTGTGGGGAAACCGAAGGCGATTTTTTTTCACAAGATGGGTTGTGACTCACAAGGTTCAGATCTGCCTGTTAACTAAACCCTCTTAAACACCGCTCCCTTGCCACCGAGGTCTTCAGCTCTGAACCCGGATCATGTAGGCAAAAAAGATCTATTTGGCCATTGGGCATGATTCATTCCCTCTCTAGGACTCTTAACATCAACGTGAGCCAGAGAGCTCGCTCTCCCCGGAGAGGATTTTGCCAGATGAACAAGTTCTTCTGTTGGCTTCTCTTGACCTTAGCAACTCATCCAAATTCAGCGATGTGGCCAGAGCTCCCTCTACTGCCGAGTTGGAGTTTTTGTGGAGAGTTTGTGATGATCAAGAGGGTGTAAGAAAGGAAAGGGTGGAAGAAGCCCTCCTGAGAGGTCCTCAGGCTGCAGCTCCATCATTGGAGGTCTCCAAGAAAAAAAAAATTGGACAGCCGTTTGTCCAAGATGCAAGATGGTCTCCTGCCTTCCCAGCTGTTGTGGCCTAGAGGTGGAGCTCTTGCCTCACAATCAGGAGGTTGTGAGTTCGATCCTAGGTAGAGGCAGATGTAACAGTCTCTTGCTTGAGGGTTGGACTAGATGACCTGCAAGGTCCCTTCCAACTCTGTTAATCTTAATCTGATGTGCCTTAGGCAGAGAGTTGGTCTAGAAGATCTCCAAGATCTCTTCCGACCCTTGGATTCTATGCCGCTGTGTCCCTGAGCAGCATCCTAGCTTTCAAAATATCTTGCAGAAGGACCTCTTCTCCAACCACTGCTCCCCAAAGGCAGTGGCTACAGCCACCCATCGATTTCTGGACCGGAACAAAGCAGTGAAGGCTTGTTGGTCCATAGCAGAAAGGGCGTAAACAAGGCAGCGGAGCTGAAGTGAGGATTGCACAGCTATTAGAGGAGAATTGAGAAGCTCTGGGTTCCAGAGTCTTTGATTCTGGAGTTCGTCTCAAGGTTCTACGGTGAAGCTCAACAAGCTTGCCATGATCCCGTTGCGTTGAGCCCCTTCAAGTTCAGCGACTAAGCCACTAGCCACTGTAGGAGTTGTTGTGGTGGTTGGTTAAGTGAACATGGAGTAAGGAGAAAGTGGGAGGAGTGAAGGAGGGCCTACTACTTGTTTGTTTCCTCCTCCTCCTCCTCCTCTCCTCCCCTGCCTCTTTCTCCTCCTCCTCCTCCCCTTCTCCTCCTCTCTTCTCCTCCCCTCCTTTCTCCTCCCCTCCTCTTTCTCCTCCTCCTCCCTTCCTCCTCCTCCTGCTCTTCCTCTCCTCTTTCTCCTCCTCTTCCTCTTCCTCCACCTCCTCTTTCTCCTCCTCCTCCTCTTCTTCTTCTTCTTCTTCCTCCTCCTCTTCCTTGTCCCTCCTTCTCCCTCTTCCTTCCCCCTCCTCCTTTTTCCTTTCTCCCCTCCTTTCTCCTCCCCTCCTCTTTCTCCTCCTTCTCCTCCTCCCCTCCTCTTCTCTTCCTCCCCCTCCTCCTCCTCCCTCCTTCTTTTACCATTCCAGGTGTCGGGAGAGCTACAGAGTCCTGTCTCTTGCTCTTCTGGTGGCTTCAAGTTCAACCATCATTATTTGATGGCGTTGTAGGCCGTCTTTGATATCTTGTCTCTCCATCTTCTTCTGGGTCTCCCTCGCGTTCTTTGACCTTACTTTCTTTGTTTCCTGACCATTTTCCCCGGAGTCATGAACGGAAAGAAAAAAGACACCCCTTGTCTACCTCCCATGAAATCATTTTGAGTCCCCAAGCAGCGATTGTGGAACCGAGCCGAGGTGGCGCAGTGGTTAAAGTGCAGCACTGCAGTTCAGCAGTTCAGCTGTTCAAATCTCACCGGCTCAAGGTTGACTCAGCCTTCCATCCTTCCGAGGTGGGTAAAATGAGGACCCAGATTGTTGGGGGCAATATGCTGAACTCTGTAAACCGCTTAGAGAGGGCTGTAAAGCACTATGAAGTGGTATATAAGTCTAAGTGCTATTGCTATTGCTAACTGCAAACCTGTACCGGCCATCGCCGCTCCACCAGCTGCATCCACATCTGGGCAAGTGTAAATCCGTTGAGACCTGGTTGGGAGATGAAGCAAAGAAACTTTACCCGCCTTTGCCTTCAACTCCTTCTGAATTATTTCCTCTCCTGTTTTTCATACCCGTCTGAATCTGGTCGGACATAAAGGAGGTTAAAAATGCAATCCATTAATAAAGCAGCGCCTGGAGCTAGGTCTTATTTTATGGATGTGGATGTCTGGCCGTGTTCAGTGGAGGACAAAAAGACCTCTGCAGGTGCCAAAAACCAGAAGGAAAATGCTTTACCTGTATGCAGAGATAATGAGCCATTTATGGCCTTCTGGGCGTGCAGTGAGGGTTCATTCATTGACACTTTGAACTAACGGATTTCTCCACTTGGCTTTCTGCAAATACGGACCTTGCCAACTCGGAAATGAATTTCTGTCCCTTGTGATGGCCAGATTAAAAGCCACAGGCTTCTAAAAAATCGGCTGCTTTCCACCCCGGTTTTATCAGGAAGCTACACCATGGGCAGCAGCATAGAAGGCAGATGATCCACGTGGCTCGAAGTTCTAGTGGGCTCTGTTCTGTATCGCAGTCCTATAGCTTGCTGTCTTTCAGCCTTCATCCTTAAAGGAGAAAGAAAGGAAGGAAGGAAGGAAGGAAAAAGGAAGGAAGGAGAGATGAAGGGAGAGAGGGAGGAAAGAAGGAGAGAAGAAGAGAGGGGGATGGGGATGGGGGGAGGGAGGGAGGGAGGAGATGAAAGGAGGGAGGGGGGAAAGAAGGAGAGGAAAGGAAAGGAAAGGAAGGAAAGGTAAGATAAGGTAAGGTAAGTAAGGTAAGGTAAGGTGGAGGAAGGGAGGAAGGAAGGAAGGAAGGAAGGGACAATGAGAGGGAGGGAGGGAAGGAAGGAAGGAAAGAAGGAAGGAAGGAAGGAAGGAAGGAGAGATGAAGGGAGGGAGGGAGGAAAGAAGGAGAGAGAGGAGAGGAGAGGTGGATGGGGATGGGGAAGGGAGGGAGGGAGGGAGGAGATGAAAGGAGGGAGGGAGGAGATGAAAGGAGGGAGGGAGGAAAGAAGGAGAGGAAAGGAAAGGTAAGGGGAAGGAAGGAAGGAAGGAAGGAAGGAAGGAAGGAAGGAAGGAAGGAAGGAAGGAAGGAAGGAAGGAAGGAAGATTTATTCACAGGATTTTTTTAAAAAAAGCAGCTACTCCATGAAACTAAGCTCATAATGCTGTATTATCTGCGAAGAGAGGGTGATTGGTTTTTCCAGTGGTTTATGGCAACTGTTGAGAGTCGAGCTTTGCTCACAAAAACAAATCACTTTTTCATTAAATCATTTTGCAAGCGTGCTCTTGGATGCAGGGAATAAAACACCTGCTCTGGACAGATTGTTAAAAAAGGATGAAGCTCTCCGCTTCTATGGACTGTACTTGTGTCGGGCCAGCTCTAGATAAGCAGATCTGGGATTTTTATTTTTATTTTTTTTGCTGTAGGAGATGCTCTCTGCAGAAATGCGGCACATGATACATAGACTGCTTTATCAAGGGCGACAGATGCATAGCTTTAAACAAACGACTTAAAATTTACTTTATTGATCAGCTCAGCTTTCTTTAACTAGGCATCGTGCTTCATTTTTAAATAATTGTCTGGTTTTATGGCTTCCCCCCCCCCTGTAAGCCATAAAGAACTTAGTGGAGTTAAATAAGCAGTGGCCTTACTCCAGGGAGTCCTTGACTTACGACCGTCATTGAGCCCAAAATTTCCATTGTTAAGTGACACATTTGTCAAGTGAGTTTTGCCCTGTTGAACAACCTTTCTTTCCCCGTTGTTAAGTGAATTTATTTATTTATTTATTTATTTATTTTTGTCAAGTACGTGTTGGTAATATACATAGATATAACATTGTTTATATACATAAGATGGGTACTGATAAGCGGGAACATTAGGACAGGGACGGTAGGCACGCTGGTGCACTTATGCACGCCCCTTACTGACCTCTCAGGAATCGGGTGAGGTCAACAGTGGACAGTCTGAGGGTAAAGTTTTGGGGGGTTGGTGATGAAACCACAGAGTCAGGTAGTGAGTTCCAGGCATTTACCACTCTGTTGCTAAAGTCGTATTTTCTACAGTCAAGTTTGGAGCGGTTCACTTTGAGTTTGTATCTGTTGTGTGCTCCTGTATTGTTGTGGTTGAAGCTGAAGTAGTCGTTGACAGGAAGGGTGTTGTAGCAGATAATTTTATGAGCTATGCTTAGGTCATGCCGAAGGCGACATAGTTCTAAGCTTTCTAAGCCCAGGATTTCAAGTCTGGTTGCGTAAGGTATTCTGTTGTGAGTAGAGGAGTGGAGGACTCTTCTTGTAAAGTATCTCTGGACACTTTCTAATGTATTTATGTCCGATATGCGGTGTGGGTTCCAGACAGATGAGCTGTATTCAAGGATTGGTCTGGCGAAAGTTTTGTATGCTCTGATTAGTAGTGTGATATTACCGGAGAAGAAGCTACGTAAGATTAGGTTAACAACTCTTGACGCAGGGTGATGTCTCTGCTTTTTAGTATGCTGTCTAGATTTGTCATAAGTTAGTAATCTGGTTGTTAAGTGAATCTGGCTCCCACATTGACTTTGCTTGACAGAAGGTCGCAAAAGGGGATCACACGACCCCAGGACACTGCAACGGTCATAAGTAGGAACCAGTTGCCAACCATCTGAATTTTGATCACATGAGCATGGGGATACTGCACAGGTTGTAACTGTGAAAAACGATAATAAGTCACTTTTTTCATTGCCATTGTAACTTTATTTATTTTATTTATTTATTGGAATTTGTCAAACAAAAACGAGAACAAGAATAAGAGAATAAAAATACAATGACAGGGACGATAGGCACGTTAGTGCACTTATCCACACCCCCTTTACTCACCACTTAAGTATGAAGTAAGGTCCACGGAAATCAATTTGTGACTGAAACTGTGAACATTTGTAGCTGAGACAACTGAATCCTTAGGTAGGGCATTCCAGACTTTGACAACTCTGTTACAGAAATCATATTTTTTACAATCAAGTTTAGAACGGTTTACATTGAGTTTAAAGCGGTTGTTCGCGCGCGTATTATTGCGATTACAACAGAAAAAAATCATTTACAGGTAAAACATTACTACATATAATTTTGTATGCAATACCTAGGTCTGACCGCAAGCGACGCAGTTCTAAGTTATCCAAATCGAGAATTTCATAAGCATAAGGAATTCTATTTACAGAAGAGTGCAAGACTTTTAGAAGTACTTTTGAAGTACTTCTAAACCTGCTCGATTGTACTGATGTCAGATATATGGTGGGGATTCCAAACAGTTGAACAATACTGTAAAATTGGTCTAGCATAAGTTTTATAAGCTCTAATTAGCAATACAATGTTTCCAGGGGTGGGTTCTAACTTACCTCGCTGCTGGTTCGCTTCCTCCCGCGCCGTGTGTGCCGAAAACCCAGCTTCTGCGCATGCGCAGAAGCAAAAAACCAGCAAAAAACAAAATGGCGGCGCCTACGGCTTCGCCGAGAGAGCCGGTTCGGGGGCGTGGCCAGCCGGCCACCGCTGCCGGTTCGGCGAGCGGGGGGAGGGGGGAATGCCTGCTACCGGTTCTATAGAACCGGTCCGAACAGGCAAGTACCCACCTCTGAATGTTTCCAGAAAAAAAAGCTTCACAAAATTAAGTGTACAACTCTTAATGCTTTTTTTAGCAATGCTGTTACAATGAACTTTGGAGCATAAATCCTCAGAGATAAGTACACCTAGGTCCTTAACAAAGTGAGGGTCATCTGCTAGCTCAGGGGTCAGCAACCTTAAACACTCAAAGAGCCACAAAAGTCCTAACAGGAAGCCCCCCGTTCAATTCTGGAGCCGACCGGAAGTCCGGTTTCCCCCACCATAGAGTCTCCTCCTAGCGCGGCATCCTTTTTCCTCTACCTATCCTAACTGAAAACCCTATCAATTGTGGAGTTGACTGGCGACAGGGAGCCGCAGCAGAGGGATGAAAGAGCCACATGCGGCTCCAGAGCCGCAGGTTGCTGACCCCTGTGCTAGATCAATGCCACCTAGCTTATACTTGACATTCTGATTATGTTTACCAATATGTAAGACAGAGCATTTATTAATCGAAATTTGAAGTTGCCAAATAGATGACCCTTCAGACACACAGTCGAGAAAACGTTGCAAAACAACAGAATTATCTGTAGAATTGAATAATTTTACGTCATCGGCAAAAAGAACGCCATTGCTTTTAAGTTGATCCCATAAATCGTTGATATCGAGCAAAAACAAAAAAAAACTTTGGACCGCCACTAAATGAACTGTTGCAAGTCGAGGACTACCTGTACTCTACGAATCTTGAAACGATGGTTCTCAAAATTCTTAGCTAAGTTTTCCCTCCCCCCACACCCCAATTCTTCTGGGTGTTGCAGGACCACAAGCTAAGAAAGACAGAGATATATTGTGGTGGTTGAAAAAGGGATGTCCCAAAGGTGCTTTTTTTTTCAAGAGGCAACTGGACTTTCTGGTTTTGCTTTGAAGACGTTTCGCTTCTCATCCAAGAAGCTTCTTCGGCTCTGACTGGATGGTGGGGAATGGAAGGAGTTATA
>JALIGW010000073.1:442427-539927 GCA_023053685.1 Diadophis punctatus similis | reverse complement strand
GAAGGGGGAACTCATCAGATGCCAGATTAAGAGATGAGAAGGCCCAAGGGGAATGTGGTGGAGAATATGATGATGGGTTCTTAGAAGATGCTATAGAGTGGTGCGATGGCCTAGAGGTGGAGCTCTCGCCTCACAATCAGGAGGCTGTGAGTTCGATCCTAGGTAGAGGCAGATATTTCTCTCTCTGGGCACGATGAGAATATATCTGCTGAATATTGCCATAGCAATAGCACTTAGACTTATATACCGCTTCATAGTGCTTTGCAGCCCTCTCTAAGCGGTTTACAGAGTTCAGCATATTGCCCCCAACAATCTGGGTCCTCGTTTTACCCAGCTCAGAAGGATGGAAGGCTGAGTCAACCTTGAGCCTGGTGAGACTTGAACTGCTGGCAGCTGGCAGTCAGCAGAATTAGCCTGCAATACTGTATTCTAACCACTGTGCAGGCAGGCAGGCAGGCAGGCAGGAAGGAAGGAAGGAAAATAACAATAGATTTATATACTG
Organism: Diadophis punctatus similis; assembly: GCA_023053685.1. Taxonomy (NCBI): domain Eukaryota; kingdom Metazoa; phylum Chordata; class Lepidosauria; order Squamata; family Dipsadidae; genus Diadophis; species Diadophis punctatus. The sequence goes on along the minus strand of JALIGW010000073.1, from coordinate 539,425 downwards.
CTTCACAGTGCTTTACAGCCCTCTCTAAGCAGTTTACAGAGTCAGCATTTGGTCCCAACTATCTGGTCCTCATTTTATTGAACCTTGGAAGGATGGAAGGCTGAGTCAACCTTGAGCCTGGTGAGATTCGGTCTGTCAAACTGCTGGCAGCCGGTGATCAGCAGAAGTAGCCTACAGTACTGCACTCTAACCACTGCGCCACCGCAGCTCATCAATATAGCTCCGCATTGACGACAGGAAGGGCAGCCGGCCAGTAAACACTCAGCTCCATTCAGTTGCCCAGACTCCACCCCGCAAGGGATTATGGGGGCGTTAAAAGATGATCTTAGAAGATGCTATCTCTGGAAACATCTGCTTGGGTGATCTGTTTGAGGTCCACTTTGCTTTAATCCATCCTTGTTTTTCCTCTGCAGGAGTCAGAGAATCTGTCTCTCCGACGGCTAAGCCTGAAATATTGAACGCAGATGACCATCCCATCCTGCCAGATTTCCCTGAGAATCGCTCCACTGTCCCGTAAGCGAAATTGTACATCCCCATTTCTTTGGGAAGGAATAGAAGCTGAAAGGACCATTGGATTAGGATCGGGTGAAATTTGGGTTGCACATTGTTTGTGGGGGTCTTGTCTCTAAACCTCAGTGTGACTGTAGTGCTCCTCGACAAAATAGCAATAGCAATAGCACTTATATACCGCTTTTACAGCCCTCTCCAAGCAGTTTACAGAGTCAGCCTATTTGCCCCCAACAATCTGGGTCCTCATTTTTAGCAACCTCGGAAAGATGGAAGGTTGAGTCAATCTTGAGCTGGTCAGGATCGAACTGCGGGCAGTCAGCAGAGTCAGCCTGCAATACTGCATTCTAACTATTGTGCACCATGGATGGATGGATGGATGGATTTTATTTTATTTTATTATTTTATTTTATTTTATTTTTATTATTTTATTATTTTATTATTTTATTTTATTTTATTTTATTTTATTTTTATTATTTTATTATTTTATTTATTTTATTTTATTATTTTATTTTATATTATATTATTTTATATTATTTTATTTTATTATTTTATTTTATTTTATTATTTTATTATATTTTATTTTATATTTTATTATTTTATTTTATTTTATTATTTTTTTATTTTTATTATTATTTTATTTTATTTTATTTTATTATTTTTTTATTTCATTTCATTTTATTATTTTATTTTATTTTATTTTTGCAGGAAGCAGAGTGCAGGCCACGGCTTCCAAGCCTGCTTGGTTGCCCCCAATTTCTCTCCTCTTGGCAGATGTAATTTTGTGATAACTTAGGATGAATTTAAGTAAATTCGAGCTGAAGAATTTTGCTTTTTTTTTTTTTTTTTGGTTAAACGTCAGGAAAATAGGTCATTCCCATCCTATATGCTGCCTGGATTTTGCAAACCTGCTTGATAATAAGAGTCCCTCCCAGAATTTCAAAAAAAAATAAAAAATGAAGGGGGAAGATCTTTAAGGCAGACAAGCATCGGTCTCCTCTGTTGCCTTTGTTCTCCTTGGTGCATTCCAAATTTCCCATGCTGAAATTGGCAAGAGTTAAGAGAGTTTCATTTGTGTTTGAGCCAAATGGTTTGGCCGGACAGTGAGTTGATGATAGCTTTTTGTTTTATTTTCCTTATTTTTAAATCTCCCCCTTTTCGTCAGGTTTAGAAGAGACGTGCCAAATAGATGCAGCACACACTTCGATGCCGTGGCTCAAATCCGTGGAGAGGTTTTCTTTTTCAGAGGTGAGCTGATGTCAGAAATACAGGTAATGTAATCACTTCTGGAGAGGAGAGAAAGTCTAGTGGCGTGTTAATCCTCACCTTTGGTTGCCTTGTGAGTAAGTTGGATGCCTGGACGACGTTAGGACCTGGATGGGGAGGAACAGACTCAGACTCAACCCCGACAAGACTGAGTGGCTTTGGATATTGCCTCCCAAGGACCAAGACAACGGTCCCTCCTTGGTTCTGGAGGGAGTGAAATTAACTCCCTCGGAACAGGCCCGCAACTTGGGGGTCCTCCTAGACCCACAGCTAAAATTAGAGCAACACCTTACAGCTGTGGCTAGGGGGGCCTATGCACAGGTTCGCCTGGTGCACCAATTGCGGCCATACTTGGAGAAGGAGGCTCTACTCACGGTCACTCATGCCCTTGTCACCTCGCGTTTGGACTACTGCAATGCGCTCTACATGGGGCTACCCTTGAAGAGTATTCGGAGACTCCAGTTGGTGCAAAATGCGGCTGCGCGTGCTGTGGTGGGTGTGCCAAGGTACACCCACGTTACACCTATATTCCGCCAGCTGCATTGGTTGCCCATCGGTCTCCGGGTACAATTCAAGGTGTTGATCATCATCTTTAAAGCCCTTCATGGCTTAGGACCAGGTTACCTTCGGGACCGCATTCTGCCTCACACTTCCCTTCGACCGGTTAGGGCCCACAGAGTTGGCCTCCTCCAGGTCCCGTCAGCCAAACAATGCCGGTTGGCGGGCCCTAGGGGGAGAGCCTTCTCTGTGGGGGGCCCCGCGCTCTGGAACCAACTTCCCCCAGAGACCCGAACCATCCCCACCCTGCTGGCCTTCCGGAAAGCCATCAAGACATGGCTCTTCCTGCAGGCGGGGGGGAAAGACTAAATTACATCTGAATTCCCCCCCCCCCTTTTGGTATGACTGATTGTGAATAATTTTCTTAACTTTTGTACTTTTTTAATTGTTGTTTTTAAACCATTGTTTTATTGATGTTCTTATAAAATTGTTGTACGCCGCCCTGAGTCCCTCGGGAGTAGGGCGGCATAGAAGAACAAACAATAAATAAATAAATAAGTTGTTGTTACTAACTGGAGTTTCTCCATCCAGGCAAGTATTTTTGGAGACTGACTCGCAACAAGCATCTGGTGTCCCTTCAGCCAGCTCAGATCCACCGTTTCTGGAAGGGGTTGCCTCTCAACTTGGACAGTGTGGATGCGGTGTACGAGAGGACCCATGACCATAAGATAGTCTTCTTCAAAGGTAGAAGGAAACATCTCCCATGCTTTTCATCTGTGACTCTCCTTTCCCCCAAACGTTTGGTTTCCCCACTGCGATGAAAAGTTTGTTTCATTCCTTACTGGTAGTGTTGAAGGTTGTTTTCATTTTCTTAATGCCATGTGAGCTGATGCCGTCACTTAGGACTGACTTATGGCCATTCTGGGCAAGGGTGGCCCTGTGGGAAGCTACCCGAGGTGGCGCAGTGGTTAGAGTGCAGTACTGCAGGCTACTTCAGCTGACTGCGAGCTGCAGTTCGGCAGTTCAAATCTCACCGGCTCAAGGTTGACTCAGCCTTCCATCCTTCCGGGATGGGTAAAATGAGGACCCAGATTGTTGGGGGTGATAGGCTGACTCTGTAAACCACTTAGAGAGGGCTGTAAAGCACTATGAAGCGGTATATAAGTCTAAGTGCTACTGCTATTGTTCTTCCTCCCTCCCTCCCTCCCTCCCTCCCCCCTCCTTCCTTGCTATTGTCCTTCCTTCCTTCCTTCCTTCCTTCCTTCCTTCCTTCCTTCCTTCCTTCCTTCCTTCCTTCCTTCCTTCCTTCCTTCCCAGTGGTTAGAAAATAGTATTGCAGGCTAACTCTACGCACTGCCAGCAGTTCAATCCTGACCGGCTCAAGGTTGACTCAGCCTTCCATCCTTCCGGGGTGGGTAAAATGAGAACCCAGATTGTTGGGGGCCATATGCTGACTCTATAAACCGCTTAGAGAGGGCTGTAAAGCACTGTGAAGCAGTATATAACTCTAAGTGCTACTGCTATTGTTCTTCCTCCCTACCTTCCTCCCTCCCTCCTCCTTCCTTGCTATTGTCCTTCCTTCCTTCCTTCCTTCCTTCCTTCCTTCCTTCCTTCCTTCCTTCCTTCCCAGTGGTTAGAATATAGTATTGCAGGCTAACTCTACGCACTGCCAGCAGTTCGATCCTGACCGGCTCGAGGTTGACTCATCCTTCCATCCTTCCGGGGTGGGTAAAATGAGAACCCAGATTGTTGGGGGCAATAGGCTGAGTCTGTAAACCGCTTAGAGAGGGCTGTAAAAGCACTATGAAGGGGAATATAAGTCTAAGTGCTATTGCTATTGCTACCCCCCTCCTAGAAGAGTGAAATTTTTTGAGAAATATTTTTAAAAGGCAGGATAAAATATTTCCCCCAAAAGAGAAACAAAAATCTTAAGGGAGACAGAAACCCAGAGTCTCAGCTTCCTGCCCCCAAGCAGATACTGAGCTGGGGCAGCTTTAGAAATGCAGATTTGGTAATCCAGTATTACCTGCAGTGAAGTCTGGCTCTGAACAAAGGTAGGGTTAGCCTTCAGCCACAATAGGAATTGCCCAACAAATCCCTTCACTGCATCAGCAAGCTTCAATCAAGCTTGGCTCAGACAGCCTACAGATTTACCTATGACCCCTACAACAGCCAATAGAATACATGTTCTTGCACAGGAACAGGAAGCTCAAGTGCAAAGCCCAAGAGAAGGTATAAATACCCCCCTCTCTCTCTCAACTCCGTGTGGTCAGCTGCATCAGGACCATGTGCTTGATGGTTCTGCTCCATTAAACCATCTTTCCAATCAGCCTCCATGTTTCCAGTGTCTTTTTACCCGCTTGGAACTGAACCCAGATGGACATTTCTTCCAACAGCCCAAAGGAGGGAGAAGTGATTAGATTAGAATTAGAATAGGATTCTTTATTGGCCAAGTGTGATTGGACACACAAGGAATTTGTCTTTGGTGCATATGCTCTCAGTGTACATAAAAAGACAAGATACGTTCGTCAAGAATCATAAGGTACAACACTTAATGACAGTCATCGGGTACAAATAAGCAATCAAATCATACTAGGAAACAATCAATATAAATTGTAAGGATACAAGCAACAAGTTACAGTCATACAGTCATTAGTGGGAGGAGATGGGTGATGGGAACGATGAGAAGATTAGTAGTAGTGCTGACTTAGTAAATAGTTTGACAGTGTTGAGGGAATTATTTGTTTAGCAGAGTGATGGCGTTCGGGGGAAAAACTGTTCTTGTGTCTAGTTGTCTTGGTGTGCAGTGCTCTATAGCGTCGTTTTGAGGGTAGGAGTTGAAACAATTTATGTCCAGGATGCGAGGGGTCCGTAGATATTTTCACAGCCCTCTTTTTGACTTGTACAGTATACAGGTCCTCAATGGAAGGCAGGTTGGCAGCAATTGTTTTTTCTGCAGTTCTAATTATCCGTTGAAGTCTGTGTCTGTCTTGTTGGGTTGCAGAGCCAAACCAGACAGTTATAGAGGTGCAGATGACAGACTCAATAATTCCTCTGTAGAACTGAATCAACAGCTCCTTGGGCAGTTTGAGCTTCCAGAGTCGACACAGAAAGAACATGCTTTGTTGTGCTTACTTACCTCTGTTCCCACAGGAGACCGATATTGGGTGTTCAAAGACAATAACGTTGAAGAAGGCTACCCTCGGCCCATCTCGGATTTTGGCTTGCCCCTAGGAGGCATCGATGCAGCCTTTTCCTGGGCTCAGAACGACAGGACCTATTTCTTCAAAGACCATCTCTACTGGTGCTACGATGACCACCAGCAGAGAATGGATGCAGGTTATCCTTTAGAAAGCACGCTGTGGAAAGGCATTCCCAGCCAGCTGGACGATGCCACGCACTGGTCAGATGGTGAGTTTGGATGTTCAGAGGGCTTCTTTTGAGATAACTTTTGCTGGAAGGAAGGAGAATGCTGGGAATATCTCCCAATTAGGCCAGAACACCAATATACATACAGGTGGTCTTACAGATTAACAGAGTTGGAAGGGACCTTGTAGGTCATCTAGTCCAACCCCCCACCCAAGCAGGAGACCCTACACCATTTCTGACAGATGGCAGTCCAGTCTCTTCTTGAAAGCCTCCAGTGATGAAGCTCCCACAACTTCTGAAGGCAACTTCTGTTCCATCGGTTGATTGTTCTCACTGTCAGAAAATTCCTCCTTATTTCTAGGTTGAATCTCTCCTTGTTCAGTTTCCATCCATTATTCCTTTCTGGCCTTCGGGTGCTTTGAAAAATAGCTTGACCCCCTCTTCTCTGTGGCAGCCCCTCAAATATTGGAAGACTGCTATCATGTCTCCCCTGGTCCTTCTCTTCTCTTCACTAGACTAGCCCTGCCCAGTTCCTGCAACCGTTCTTCATATGTTTTAGTCTCCAGGCCTTTGATAATCTTAGATAGATTCAGATTAACAGAGTTGGAAGGGACCTTGTAGGTCATCTAGTCCAACCCCCTGCCCAAGCAGGAGATCCTATACTATTTGTGACAGATGGCAGTCCAGTCTCTTCTTGAACGCTTCCAGCGATGAAGTTCCCACAACTTCCAAAGGCAACTTCTGTTCCATTGGTTGACTGTTCTCAATGTCAAAAAAATTCTCCTTATTTCCAGATTGAATCTCTCCTTGTTCAGCTTCCATCCATTGTTCCTTGTCTGGCCTTCGGGTGCCTTGGAAAACAGCTTGACAGAGAGGATTCTGTGGCAGCCTCTCAAATATTGAAAGACTGCTATCATGTCTCCCCTGGTCCTTCTCTTCACTAGACTAGCCATGCCCAGTTCCTGCAACCGTTCTTCTGGGTCCTTGATTTATGACCACAATTGGGATCAGTTTTCTTACAAATGTTTCTTGGTCCAACTAGGTAACATCATCAGTGCTAGGAAGGAGTGGAGTTTGGGGGTGGGAGGAGGAGGAAGACTGTGGGGTCCCTGGTGCTCTCTGAGCTTGGTGATCTACTTGCAGACGTTTCATTGCCCAGTGCTAGAAGGGAATGGGGTTTGCAGAATGGAGAAGGAGGAAGAAGAAGAGGACTGTGGGATCCTTGGTGATCTCTGAGCTTGGTCATTTTCTTGCTCAACTAGGTAACATCATCAGGGCTAGAAGGGAGTGGGGTTTGCTCTCAATTTATATTAGCTTGCCCTGTCAGGGTTGGTGAGAGTGTTCTTGGTGGTTCTTTAGTTGGGCTGTTTACTGTTAGTTCCTTGATCAGAGAATTGTTTACTTCTTGATTGTTGGTCTGATGTTAATCTTGGAGTTAATCTATGGTCATCTGGGTGTTCTGTCCCAGCCTTAGCAGAAACAAGAAACAGACTCCTGGTCACAAAAAAACCCTTTTATTTTCCTCTTGTGAATTCATGGCATTCACCCACCGAAAAATCCAGGCAATGAAAATCCTTCAAGGAGTTAACTACAGTAACAGACCTTATCAGTTCCTTGTGATATGCTGTGAGCTCCCAGACAGAAGGCTGCAAATTAAGTTCTCGCAAATAATCTACATAATGAGCAAAATCTTCAGAAATACGACTGTTGTCTCCTACAACCACCACTCCCTATTTATTCCCCAGCCAGGGAGGGGCCATTCAGCATCCACACGTGCTTTGCTTCTCGAGTCGACTCCTTGTCCTCCATTGCTCATCTCTTCTAACTGCTCTGTTCATATGTGCATCTGGCACAGGCTCCAGCTGTTCTTCTTCCTCACTCATCTCAGCCTCCAATGGCAGCTGCCTCTCCGGTGGCTGGGAAATGTTGGATGGCCCTGGCTCTATCTCTGCATCCGACACAGAGCACCCATCAGAGCCTTCCCCAGACTCCAGAACTGGCCCAGGTTCCTCCCCAATCTCCTCATCGTCCGAGTCTGCTGCCAGCTCAGCAACTGGCGGGCCACAACACCAGGTCCTGATCACTGGAGGGGGAGAAGATTTGGTCTTTCTGTTCCATTTTCGGCTTGTTGATTGTCTCCTTTGCACAAGATGTAGATATTGTTTATGTATCTGGAGGATCTATGACAATTCGCCACAGGCAACTCGCTGCGGGACAAGAGTTACACTGATATCAAAGAAATGGTGGAATAGAATCATTAAAGAAAGGATGCAAAAGGAGGGACAGAATACAATGTGAACGACAAAAATTAAAATATTTTTTAATTTCGTTTAAATAGCTCAACGGGATTGTTAAATTCTCCTGCAGCGAGTTGTCCCTTGGTGAATTGGCTGAGGTGAATTGTCCCGCAGCGAGTTGGCCATGATGAATTGGCCGCCTTGAGTTGGCCGCCTTGAGTTGGCCGCCTTGAGTTGTCTGTGGCGAATTGTCTTGCAGCGAGTTGACCATGATGAATTGGCCGTGTTGAGTTGGCCACGTTGAGTTGTCTGTGGCGAATTGTCCCGCAGCGAGTTGGTCATGATGAATTGGCTGCATTGAGTTGGCCACGTTGAATTGGCTGTGGCGAAGTGCCCCATGACGAGTTGGCCATGATGAATTGGCCCGTTGAGTTGGCTGTTGGCAAATTGCCCCACGGTGAGTTGGCCGCGTTGAGTTGGCCGCGTTGAGTTGGCCATCCCATTATGATCCATTCCATGTCTGGACATAAACTTTCCTTTCTGTCTCTCTACTTCCAGGGGCCACCTACTTTTTCAAGGGCAAGGAGTATTGGAAAGTTACGGACAGCAACCTGGAGGCCGAATCAGGCTATCCCCGCTCGATTGCAAAAGACTGGCTGGTGTGCAGCGACATGCAGGCCGATGCGCCAGAACCAGCCGAGCGCTCCAGGACCGGGGGCCGCTCCAAGCAGGGATACCACGATGAAAGCCGATCGGAAAGCGAGGTCTGTTCCTGCACCTCGTCTTCCTCCGACCTGCCACCCTGCACTTCCCTCAGACTCTGCTTCGGCCTGGTCTTGATCACTCTTTGGACAGCAGTGTTGGCGCATGGATCTCTATGACCGACGGGGTCGCTTTGGACTGCAGCAATTCAGGGGTGCCAACGGACGCTGGGGTGGAACCAGACCCAGGTCTCTCGGTCGCAGCGGTGTTTCAGAAAGCAACATCTAACATTCCTAGCAATGTGATGTGGAATTAGTTTCAAATTCTCCATGAGAAGCAAAAGAGCATTTTTAATTATCAGGATTATGATTGTTGTTGTTCTGATTTCCTTCGGTTGGCTGAGGTGGGTTTTACGGTTCCCTTTTTATTTTATTTTATTTTTTATTTTTTAAGTTAACTTGCTTTTCACGCCAGACTTTGCAGGTTTCACACGTCCTCCCGTCTCCTCTTTTCCCCAGCATACAAACCTATGAATAAAGTTTTTGACCTGCCACATAGTCATCATATTCCCACGGGGTGATTTATTCTCTCTTGCTCGGGGTATTTAAAATACACCCCCCCCCTGCCCATTTCCTTGCAAAAACAAAGCAGGGTGGGGGAAATCAGCCTTTAATTTCAGTATTGGTCAAGGTGGAACCTCTGAGAATTTAATCCCCATGGAATTGGAGAAAGTTGCAGGCCGTGATTACAGTTATTCTTCGAATTATGACCACAAAAGGTCCGTTGTTAAGCAAGGTCCTTGCTAAGTGAGTTTTGCCCCATTTTACAATATGTTTCTGCCAGCGTGGTTAAGTCAACCGTGCGGTCACTAGGGGAATCTGCAAAGGTGGCTTGGCTTGTCGGGAGCCGGCTGCGAAGGTCACAAAAGGGGATCGCGTGACCCCGGGATACTGCAACCGTCAAAAGTACATGCCAGTTGCCAAGCACCTGAATTTTGATCATAATAGAAGAAGAGAAGAGAAGAGAAGAGAAGAGAAGAGAAGAGAAGAGAAGAGAAGAGAAGAGAAGAGAACAACAGTTCATTAGAATAGAAGAGAGAAGAGGAGAGAGGAGAGGAAAGGAGTGGAAGAGGAAAGAAGGAAAGGAAAAGAAAAGAAAGGAAAGAAGGAGGGGAGGGGAGAAGAAGAGAAGAGAAGAGAACAACAGTTCATTAGAATAGAAGAGAGGAGAGAGGAGAGGAGAAGAGAGGAGGAGGAGAGGAAAGAAGGAAAGGAAAGGAAAGAAGGAGGAGAGAAGAACAGTTCATTAGAATAGAAGAGAGAATAGAAGAGAGGAGAGGAGGAGGAGAGGAAAGTAGGAAAGGAAAGGAAAAAGGAAAGGAAAGGAAAGAAGGAAGAGAAGAGAACAACAGTTCATTGGAATAGAAGAGAGAACAGAAGAGGAGAGGAGAGGAAAGAAGGAAAGGAAAGGAAAAAGAAAAGGAAAGTAGGAAAGGAAAGGAAAGGAAAGAAGGAGGGGAGGAGAAGAGAAGAGAAGAGAAGAGAAGAGAAGAGAAGAGAAGAGAAGAGAAGAGAAGAGAGAATGGAGTAGAGTAGAATAGAATAGAATAACAGAACAGAACAGAATAACTTTATTGTCACTTTGAATGCACACTAATCGGCATACATTAAAGTGAAATTTCGTCGCATGCAGCTCTCAAAGGGTCTCCACCTCCAATATACACTACATAATACAACAGAATAAATAAATAAATACAGATAAATACAGAATTAGGCATACCTGCATAGCCGAATTATGATTTTAAAAGAGAAAAAACTCATGCGTTGCCAGGTGAGGGCAGCAGAGATCATTACATTTGGCAGAACTTTCGAAACCGAAGTCATTTTGTAACAAGGACTCAGTCCAGCATATTCACTGCAATGCTGAGGTTGCATGGCTCTGGGGGGGGGGGGGGGAAACTTTTGACTTTGCATCAAAAGTCTTAAAGCGCCCTTGAGGGACATCTTTTGTCATTGGAAAATTAAACTCCCAACTTAAACCAGCTCCGGGAGATTATAAAAACCTGAACCGCTTGAGCGGGATTCCACAAAAAGTTGCTTTTCGTGTTATTGAATCCAGGGATGTCATCCTACAGTATTTTTTGTTGTCGTCGTTATTTGCGAAAAAACATGCGGGGATTCCCAAGGAGAAAGCAAAAACGAAAAAGATCCAATGGTGGAGACGGGAGACTTTCTGGAAATTGCGGCTTTTGAAAAGAAACGCAACTTGGTTGAAGTAAGTCTGCGGAGATTCTCAGCCCTCCAGGTCATGGTTGTCCCAAAGGTGCTTTTTCAAAAAGCAACTGGACTTTCTGGTTTTTCTTTGAAGACGTTTCGCTCCTCATCCAAGAAGCTTCTTCAGCTCTGACAGGACGGTGGGGAATGGAAGGTGCCACATCACTGAAGGCTTTCAAGAAGAGACCGGGCAGCTATTTATCTGAAATGGCATAGACTCTCCTGCTCATGCAGGGGGTTGGATTAGATGTCCTCCAAGGTCCCTTCCAACTCTGTTATTCTATGTTCTAATTTAGTGCAACGTACAAGGTGAATGCCACCTTCTCTGGTAGTGTTGGCACCTTGCCTTGGATTCCTGACCCAAAATGGTTGGATTCTCCCAAATTTGACCCTTCCTAGCTTGGATTCTAGCGAGGTAGAATCTTTCCCCTCTTTACAGTACTTTCTTTCTTTCTTTGACCTGCGTCTTTGATACACGCTGAATGCAGACATTAATTCCACCTGCTGATAAGGATCTTGGCAGTCAACCATAGGACAATAAAAAAAAACAAACTGGAAATTAATGGCTGGCACAGAGACCATTCAAACACCTAGTTTGTTGATATGGACCATTGCCAGCTCAACAGCTTTGCTGATAGCCAACCAAGTCTGTCTGGATAGTAAAATGAGCAGTAAAATGTGTTACAACTGCATTTCTTGGGAAATCCAGGGAGGGAAACGAGAGGCAACGATCTCTGGTAGGCATTTTGGTGCTCTGAATGCTGTCCTTCAACTTCCTTCCTTGGTTCCTATCTGTGAAAGTTATCATGGTTTTTCATTAGAGGTTGTCCCACAACTTACGACCACAATTAAGGGCAGAATTTTCATGCTAAGGAAGGTGGTGGTTATACCTTAAACCTGACACACAAACAACCCCAGCCCAGGGGCGTGTTCCTAATTTTTTTACTACCACTCTGTGGGCGTGGCTTATTTTGTGGGTGTGGCTTGGCAGCCATGTGACTGGGTGGGCGTGGGCCTCAGGAGCTTGGCAGTGGCCAGAGAAGTGGGGGGCATTGCCCACCCGCAACGCAGCCCCCCGCAGCAGGAGCAGCAAGACCGCGGCAGCAGTTCTTCTAGGAGGCTCCATCCGGCCTGAATGCTTCTCCCCATTCGATGATCCTAGACTCCTGCCGCCTGTTCCCCCTCCCCTCAGCAGCTCGAGAAGCCTCGAACATGCGAAAATGCCTAGGATCATCACCGCGCGTTCGTGGCTTCTCAGACTGCTGAAGGGAGGGGAATGGAGATAGCTCCTGTCGCCCATTCTTTCAGCATCTCATGTGCTCCCTCAGCCATCCTCCCCTGCTTGGACTCACTGTGGGGTAGGAAGGCAGCACATGCGCAGTGCCGGAAGCTCGGCTTCTGGGCATGCGCAGAAAAAAAAATTTAAAAAAATTAAAAAAAAATTTTTTAATGGCGGCACCCAGGCACCGGCAACCGACCGCACCCGTACTGTGACATCACCAGCGGGCCGCTACCGGTGCTATAGAGTGGACTGCACCGGTAGGAACCCACCACTGCCCCAGCCCCTTGGTAAGGCTAACACTAGCCTAGCTTGAGGTAAGGTGTGAGTTCAATCACAGAGTCTTTAACTGAGCTGTGTAGATTCCTAAACCTGTCTATGGAGATTCTCCACCATCCAGGTCATGGTTCTCCCAAAGGTGCTTTTTCAAGAGCCAACTGGACTTTCTTGTTTGTTTGTTTTTTTCCTTGAAAACATCGTGCTTCTCATTCTAAGAAGCTGAACTGAATGGACTGAAATCAGAACCGAAGAAGCTTCTTGGATGAAAAGCGAAACGTTTTCAAAGAAAACAACTAAAAAAAAAAGGTCACTTGCCTTTTGGGAAAGCACCTTTGAGATCCTTAAACCCGGTTCGGAATTTGGAAAGGTATTTGTGCTCTACAGTTGTTTTGTACAGGTGGAATGAAAAAGGATTTCGGTTTGGTGTTTGGTTCACTTGCTAGTGATGTAACTGAGAACTCAACAGAACCAGGCTGGGCTCCACATCTTAGTTTTGCCTATGAGCAACCGAAGTGTGAATACCCAACACTCCGATGGACTCCCAGTAATACTTGAGGTCACCAGATTGGGAAAGGCCCATTTCCCAGGCTGGAGCCAATTCATTAATTTAATGACATAATTAATTCCCAGGATTCTTTGTGAATCAGTTGGGGACTTTTTCCTACCTCATCGCTGGAGCTGAAGGTCTAAATGTTCTGACTTGCTTTTCGACAGCACAGCAGCTCTTGTGACTGGTCAGCAGCTCAACACTAGCATCGTTCAGGAGTGGAGGGAGCAGTCTTGGAAACCGACCACAAGGACTCCAGAATTGGATTGGAGAAGAAAATAATTTCAGCCAATCCAAAGACATTTGGAGGGAATGCCAATGATGATGGCAAGCATGAAGCAGCGAAATGACAAAAATAGAAGAGAAAATTTGTAACTCAGGGTTGAATTGTGGAATCCTTGGGGCTCTCTAAGCTGGGTGGTTTTCTTCCACACCTAGAGTACTGGATTCCAATTTGGGTCACCACACTACAAGAAAGACATTGAAACTCTAGAGACGGTGCAGAAGAGAGCAACCAGGATGATTAGGGGACTGGAAACTAAAACATACGAAGAGCGATTGCAGAAACTGGGCATGGATAGTCTAGCGAAGAGAAGGACCAGGGGTGACATGATAACAGTGTTCCAATACTTGAGGGGCTGCCACAGAGAGGAGGGTGTCAGGCTGTTCTCTATGGCACCAGAAGGCCAGACAAGGAATAATGGATGGAAGCTGACCAAAGAGAGATTCAACCTGGAAATAAGGAGAAACTTTCTGACGGTGAGAGCGATCAACCAGTGGTACAGCTTGCCTGCGGAGGTTGTGAGCGCTCCAACACTTGATACTTTCAAGGAGAGATTGGACTGCCATTTGGCCAACATGGTGTAGGGACTCCTGCTTGAGCGGGGGGTTGGACTAGATAGCAATAGCAATAGCACTTTACTTATATACCGCTTCATAGTGCTTTCCGGCCCTCTCTAAGCGGTTTACAGAGTTCAGCATATTGCCCCCAACAATCTGGGTCCTCATTTTACCCACCTCGGAAGGATGGAAGGCTGAGTCAACCTTGAGCCTAGTGAGATTCGAACAGCTGGACTGCTGAACTAGCAATCAGCTGAAGGTCGCAATGCTGCTTTTAACCACTGCGCTATCTCAGCTCCTACAAGGTGACCTACAAGGTCCCTTCCAACTCTAATAATCTGTATATCTGTACTAGCCCTGATGATGTTACCTAGTTGGGTAATGAGACGTCTGGAAGAAAACAACCTAGCTCAGGGAGCACCCCAGCAATGAAGTGAGTTCTCCCTATGAATATGATCTCATCCTTACTCTATGAAAAAAACTGCTTCCTTTCCTGTATGACGCAGCTGAGCTTCACACGGGTGTCCTCCCTGGTCATGCTGCAGTAACGTGATCTTACCAAGACACTTTTACTAATCAAGTTGTGCGACTTTTGCAGATCCCGAGACAGGGCAGGGAAAAGGTGACTGACGTCACACCCCTTGGATGGGGAACAGACCTTGGGTTGCCGCCAACGTCATTGGGAGTGACCGAGAGAATCGGCATCTGCCTGGGATCTCCTTGCACACCTCTGGATCACTCCAGAGGAGAGAGAAAAAAAGAACAGATGAAGTTTGAAATACGAATCCTTCAATTGTTCGCTTCTGGCAGGGCAGCTCCGACGGCTCTGTTAACATGACCTTGTTTCAAAGGACACAAAACAGGTTGAGCTACTCTGGAATAATTGCAAGGTAGTGCAGATAAAAATGGGGAGATGATTCTCCGAGATAGTTGAAGTTGAGGAGCCTATCTCTTTCATTGTTTAGGATGGCCAGTTTTCAGCTTTACAGATCATGCCTCCTTGAAGAATTGGCTGGTGGCCTTGAACTGGTCTTGGTAGATCCGAGGGTTGGTTCTGATCTGGACGTAGTGGAGAGACTTAACAGGCCAGGAGAGTAGACCGGTTTGTCAAAATACATCCTGGAGGGTCACTCAAATCACCTCTGAAGCTAAGGATGCTTCATGGTTTTTTGGGCTGGTGCTGTCACTCACAGTTGACTTCATTTTGGTGTCGATGGTTGAGCTGGACATGAGACCTCCCATCCGGGATCTGGGGGTTCCAAGGGAGATCCCTATAACCATGTGAAAAGGGGCAGGTAAATCTTGAGGTCCATCCATTCAGATGCATTCTTTGGGGTAGCCATCAGACTCAAGGTAGAATATGTTGATGAATCAATTTAGACTAGTCTCTGTTTTGTGCCCTTGCAATTAAATTTCAAATATTATTTAATATTGGATATGGAGACAATATGCTGAAATTGTTTTCCTTCCTTCCATCCATCCTTCCTTCCACCCTTCCTCTCATTTTCCTCCCTCCCTCCCTTTTTCTCTTTCTTTCTTTCTTTCTTTCTTTGTTTCTTTCTTTTTCTTTCTTTCTTTCTCTTTCTTTCTTTCTTCCTTTCCTTCCTTCCTTCCTTCCTTCCTTCCTTCCTTTCTTTCTTTCTTTCTTTCTTTCTTTCTTTCTTTCTTTCTTTCTTTCTTTCTTTCTTTCTTTCTTTCTTTCTTTCTTTCTTTCCTTCCTTCCTTTCTCTTCCCTCCCTCCCCTCCATTCCTTTCGTCCACCCTTCCATTTTCCACCCTCTCTCCCTCCCCTTTTTTCTTTTTCCTTCCTTCCTTCCTTCCTTCCTTCCTTCCTTCCTTCCTTCCTTCCTTCCTTCCTTCCACCCTTCCTCTTCTTTCTTTCCTCCCTTTCTCTCTCCCTCCCCCTTCCTTTCCTCCTTTCTGTTTTTCCTTCTTTCCTTCCTTCCCTCCCTCTCTCCCTCTTGTGGTTTCTCATTACTGTACTTAGTTTTCTTTTTCTTACTTTTCTTTCCAAGCTTGTTATTTGTACTTTTGGGGAAAATTAGGCCTTTTGTGCATTTTTCAAATTTGCTAGGCAATCATTACCTTCTCCTCCCAAATGAAGTGTCTCTTTCTAAATTGATATGCACAGCGTTAGGGCAGCAGAATAAAACTCTGCCTTTGTGCCACTGATCATGCTATAAGTGAATTTCCAGGTGAAAATGGAAAATTACTGGCTTCCGGGGCTGGGTGTGTAGAGCATTTATACACACATACATATGCACAGAAGTCTAAAATTGGAATATTTAAGTCACTAACTGCACACTCTATATCTGGGGCCAGAGGTGGGTTCCTGCCGGAGCTGCCCGGTACACAGCTCCGGTAGGGAGCTGCAGATTTCGCAACCGCTGTGGAGCCTTCTCTGCTGGTCCACCCGGCGAGTTGCCATTTTTTTCTGCTGGTTTTTGGTGATTTTTGGGCGATTTTGCTTCTGCGCATGCGCGGAAGCAAAATCGCACCAAAATCCCGCACGTGTGTGTGTCCCCTCGTGAGATTTCGGCGCGATTTTGCTTCCGTACATGCACAGAAGCAAAATTGCGTGATGGGGCATGCGCGCATAGCGAGCGCGCGTGCTCCCGAAGTGTGGAGATGCGCATGCATGGCTCTGGCAGCGAGGTAAGTGAGCAATCCGCCCCTGCCTGGGACGGCGAACCTATGGCACGCGTGCCACAGGTGGCATGCGGAGCCATATCTGCCGGCACGCGAGCAGTTGCCCTAGCTCAGCTCCAGTGCACATGTGTGCACCGGCCAGCTGATTTTCGGCTTGCACAGAGGCTCTAGGAGGGCATTTTCCTCCGGGGGCGGGGTAGGGCGTTTTTGCCCTCCCCAGGCTCCAAGAAAGCCTCTGGAGCCTGGGGAGGGCGAAATACGGGCCTACCGGGCCCACCTGAAGTCAGGAAATGGGGAGCAGGGGTCGTTCGTGCATGTGTGGGGGCAGGGCAGCATGTGGGGTGTCGCGCACACATGCGCAGGGGGATGGGGCAAGTTGAGGGGCATTGAATCATGGGTATGGGCACGCGCGCCCAAGCGATAGCACCCATGCGCGCACTTTCAGCACCCGAAGAAAAAAAGGTTCACCATCCCTACTCTATACCTATTATGCACAGACGTGTGATGAGCCTCCTTCGCAGTTCTTGCTACCTGCTTTATACTGTCTGCAACTGCACGTAGGTACAACTCAGGAGTGGGTTCTACTTATCTTCGCCACAGGTTCACATCGCGTCCCCTCGTGCGATTTGCCTTCCGCGCATGCTCAGAAGCAGAAATGAGCCCGAAACACAGCTGGGGAGCTCATCAGCTGTGCTTCGGGCGAAGAAATAAAGGTCAGAATTCACCCGCGGGTGGGCGGGGGGGGGGGCTTTTTCAAGCCACAAAAGGGGGGAAAATTCGCACACACACAAAAAAAGATGGCGGCGTGCATGGACCAGCACGGACTGGCACCAACAGTGATGTCACCAGCGGGTCGCTACCGGTTCAGGCGATCCGGTCCGAACCGGGAGGAACCCACCCCTGGTACAACTAGGCCTACCATAGTTGTGGTGCAAAATTTTGGAACAACCACTAGGTGGCAGCCAGGCACAAGCCTTTTCTGCCTCTCTACTGCCCTCTAAAGTTCATCGGAGTTCTTGCAACCCAAATTTGGTTCTCCTACCTATGACTATGCCTCATCTCATCCAGGAGGCCACAAATACTTCTGAGCCTCTCAGCCTGGATGTTATCTCACCACAACATCTCTTGCTAGTGATGTAACTGAGAACTCAACCCAACCAGGCCAGGCTCCACATCTTAGTTTTGCCTATGAGCAACCGAAGTGTGAATACCCAACACTCCGATGGACTCCCAGTAATACTTGAGGTCACCAGATTGGGAAAGGCCCATTTCCCAGGCTGGAGCCAATTCATTAATTTAATGACATAATTAATTCCCAGGATTCTTTGTGAATCAGCTGGGGACTTTTTCCTACCTCATCGCTGGAGCTGAAGGTCTAAATGTTCTGACTTGCTTTTCGACAGCACAGCAGCTCTTGTGACTGGTCAGCAGCTCAACACTAGCCTTGTCATTATTATTATTAATAATAATAATATTTATTTTGGCCCTTGTTTACTTTTGTTGAAAGATCAAACTGGTAGATGACTCACTCCGGTGCTGGAATCAAACTGACTCATTAGAGGAAGACAAGAAACGTCAAGATCTAGAAACTCAGTTACTCCACCAACTTCCAAAGGTGCGCTATGAAGTGTGAGTTAAAAACACCCAGCTGGCTGGGAGTGCAATATTCAAAGAGCAAATAGGAAATGCTTGAAAAATCAAGTGTTTTTCAACTTGGAAGATGTGTGGACTTCAACTCCCAGAATTCATGCTGGCTGAGGAATTTTGGGAGTTGAAGTCCACACATCTTCCAGAGTTCCTTCTGCCAGAAAACCAGGATGGATTTGTCAATGAAGCTGGCAGAAATCTGTCCCTCTCCTCTCCTCTTGTTTTCTTTTTTCTTCAGTGTATCTTCTCTTCTCCTCTTTTCCCTTCTCCTTTACCGTCCTCCTATTTCCTCTTCCCTTCTCCTCTCTTCCCTTCTATTTTCTCTTCTCTTCTCTTCCCCTCTCCTCTCTTCCCTTCTATTTCCCCTTCTCTTCCCTTCTCCTCCTCTCCTCTTCTATTTTCTCTTCTCCTCTTCTCCCTTCTATATCCTCTTTTCTTCTCTTCCCTTCTCCTCTCTTCCCTTCTTTTCTCTTCTCTTCTCTCCTCCTCTCATCCCTTCTATTTTATCTTCTCTTCTCTTCTCCTCCCTTCTATTTTCTCTTCTCCTCTTCTCCTCCCTTCTATATCCTCTTCTCTTCCCTTCTCCTGTCCTCTCTTCCCTTCTCTTTTCTCTTCTCCTCCTCTCCTCCCTTCTATTTTATCTTCTCTTCTCTCCTCCTCTCCTCCTGTTTTCTCTTCTCTTCTCCTCCTCTCCTCCCTTCTATTTTATCTTCTCTTCTCTCCTCCTCCTCTCCTCCTATTTTCTCTTCTCTTCTCCTCTCCTCTTCTCTCCCATTTCCATCCCCATCTCCATGTCCACCTCCAGTTCCACGCTTTGCTATGTGGTTGGTGCCTATCATCACACACCGAGAACCATGCTTGCAGCCCTAAGCATTTCCTGTTTATCTCCTGTTCAACCACTAACTTAGCATCCCAACTGAGACAAGGTCACCCTTAGAAGATAAGAAGCTGCCACCTAATACACCAATCTGGTTTATTATTATTATTTGTGTGGGGGGAGGGGTGCTGCCCCCTAGCAAGGAAAAGAGCTTGGATTATCAAACAGCCAAGGAAGGGCACCAGATATGGGAGCTGGAGACAGAAGATGGTGCTTCTACCTTTAGTCACCTGCATGTGTTCTATGTAGAGTAAATTAACAGCTTTGGGAAAGAGCTGGATGCAAACTTTTCTCCCGGATCCACCAGCAAGGAAGCCGTGTTCTTTTTCAGAGCGGGAAAGTTTTGCTTCTGAACAAAATGAAACTTCTTGATGTGGCTTTTTGCAAGGTGTGCAAAACAGCCGATTGATGGAGCAGAAAGCAGCTCCTTGTGGTGAGCCAAGCGGGCAACTTCTGAGCTTCACTCTCGCAGCTCATTTCCTGTTCCTATTCAGCCCGTGAGATTTTGGTCTCTTATGGCCTCCAAATATTAGTCAGGGTAGGTCCCCCATCCAGGCGAAGTCGAACACCTTGCCAAGCTTTGCATGTTCAGCTGCTGCTTCTTTCATAAGCTGACAACGGCTCTCAGGATGGATGTTAATGGTGGCCTGTTTGCAGGACCTTGAGCTGATAACAATGGAAGGGTAGAGGAACAATTGCACTGCTGGGACAGAGATGGACAGAACTGAAGATACTGAGATCACCAAAAATAAATTAGGGCATGGCGAAAAACCTCAACGTATCACCTCCTTCCTCAAAGAATTAGATAATGATAGAAAGATAGAAAGATAGAAAGATAGATAGATAGATAGAATGAGATAGATAGATAGATAGTAGATAGATAGATAATAGAGAGATAGAGATAGAGATAGAGATAGAGATTAGGTAGGTAGGTAGGTAGGTAGGTAGGTAGATAGATAGATAGATAGATAGATAGATAGATAGATAGATAGATAGATAGATAGATAGATAGATAGATAGATAGATAGATAGATAGATAGAGATAGATGATAGACAGATGATGGATGGATGGATGGAAGGATGGATGGATACTGGATGAGTGGATGGATGGATGATAGATGGATAGATAGATAAGTTACATGATATATGTGATGATAGATAGATATGGATGGATGGATGACAGCCAGCCAGCCAGCCACATAGGATACTGGATAGGTGGATGGATGATGGAGATGGATAGATATGATACATGATATATGTGATTAGATAGATAGATAGATAGATAGATAGATAGATAGATAGATAGATAGATAGATAGATAGATAGAGATAGATAGATAGATAGATAGATAGATAGATAGATAGATAGATAGACAGACAGACAGACAGACAGACAGATAGACAGATAGATAGATAGATATAGATAGGAAGGAAGGAAGGAAGGAAGGAAGGAAGGATGAGTGGATGTATGGATAATGGATAGATAGATGGATGGATAGATAAGGTACATGATATATGCGATGATAGATAGATATAGATGGTTAGATGGATGGATGGACGACAGCCAGCCAGCCAGCCAGTCAGACAGACAGGATACTGGATAGGTGGATGGGTGATAGAGATGGATAGATACGATACATGATATATGTGATTAGATAGATAGATAGATAGATAGATAGATAGATAGATAGATAGATAGATAGATAGATAGATAGATAGATAGATAGATAGATATGGATGATAGATAAGATAGATAAAATAGATAAGTTGATGAAAGATAGATGACTTGAGATGACTTGGAAAAACATTCCAGAAGAATGGAATGGCAAACCATGTTTGGGCTGCTATCATGAGAAGTACATGGACTTTGCTGTGTATTACTGTGGTGGCACAGTGGTTAGAATGCGGGCTAATTCTGCTGACTGCCAGCAGTTCGATCCTGACCAGCTTGAGGTTGACTCAGCCTTCCATCCTACTGAGGTGGGTAAAATGAGGACCCAAATTGTTGGGGGCAATAGGCTGACTCTGTAAACCGCGTAGAGAGGGCTGTAAAGCACTGTGAAGCGGCATATAAGTCTAAGGTGTATCTATAGGTGTATCGAAGAAACTACTGAGAAATTACCATGGCTACACATTCAGGTGAATATATTCATTCTGGAAAGATCAACAAGTTCAACAAAATCCTCTGGGGACCCAGAGGGGTTGATGAGTTCCCCATGCCATAGAATCAGAAAGTGATCTAACCCAGACACCATGCTTATAAACCGTGTAGATGTGCAGACTCAGCAAGCGGTGGAAGAATCAATAAACCATGGTCAGGTTTAGCAAGAACTTGGGTCTTGCTGACTGGAAAAATCTGGGAGCGGTCATCAAAGAACATCTGGTGAGCTCCAGGTAAGGCCAGAGTGACCACAGGAATTAGCCTAACAAAGGGAAGGATTACTCAACAACCCTGGTTCAACTTTTTTGACGTCTACCCTTCCCAGAATGACTCTACTGGAATTCTCCCAAACTCATGCACACCCCCAGTAGGTCCTTGCAGCCAGGGTATTGTCTGTGACATCACTAAATCCATTATGTAATCAAGCAACTACTTAGCATAATGAGCCAAATCTTGATAATTAAGCAGTGATACATCCAATACTTTCAAAGCAGAAAGGATGACGAGTTGCCACCTCTTTTATCCAAAAATCAGGATTATTTAGGTCAATGTTCTCATGAAGCCAAGAATGTTGATGTTTAGAGGAAATTGCACAGGTAGGTTAAATATTGATCAAGGGAGTTCAATGGACAAAGTAAACAGAACCACAGACTTTATATCAAAATTCTCCTTCTTCTTCTTCTTCTTCTTCTTCTTCTTCTTCTTCTTCTTCTTCTTCTTCTTCTTCTTCTTCTTCTTCTTCTTCTTCTTCTTCTCTTCTTCTTCTTCTTCTTTTTATCTATCTATCTATCTATCTATCTATCTATCTATCTATCTATCTATCTATCTATCTATCTATCTATCTATCTATCTATCTATTTATTTTATTTGTGAGATTTATATACCACCTCACAGTGCAAGCACTCTCTAAGCGGTTTACACTAGTAAGCAATGTATATTTATATATTGCCCCCAACAATCTGGGTCCTCATTTTACCTACCTCGGAAGGATGGAAGGCTGAGTCAACCTTGAGCTGGTGAGATTTGAACTGCTGACCTGCGGATCACAGTCAGCTAAAGTGGCCTGCAGTACTGCACTCTAACCGCTGCGCCACCTCAGCTCTCTTCTTCTTCTTCTTCTTCTTCTTCTTCTTCTTCTTCTTCTTCTTCTTCTTCTTCTTCTTCTTCTTCTTCTTCTTCTTCTTCTTCTTCTTCTTCTTCTTCTTCTTCTCCCTCTCCTCCTCCTCCTCCCTTCTTCCTTTTCTTCCTCCTCCTCCTTCTCCCCCTCCCCTTCCTCCTCCTTCTTCTCAAATGATTTATCTTTGACCAATACATTTGTGTGGATAGTCACACCAGAAAACGTTCCGACGACACGGGGTGAGGTATCAGCAATATGCTGACGATACCCAATTGTACATCTCCACCCCGTGTCAGTTCAGTGAAGCAGTTGATGTAATGTGCCGCTGCCTGGACGATGTGAGGGTCTGGATGGGAGTGAACAGACTCAGGCTCAACCCAGACAAGACTGAGTGGCTCTGGATTTTGCCTCCCAAGGATTATGTCGACTGTCCCTCCTTGGTTCTCGGGGGAGAAAAATTGACTCCCTCGGATCAGGTCCGCAATTTGGGTGTCCTCCTAGATCCACAGCTAAAATTGGAGCAACATCTTTCAGCTGTGGCTAGGGGGACCTTTGCACAGATTCGTCTTGTGCACCAATTGCGGCCTTACTTGGAGAGGGAGGCTTTGCTCACAGTCACTCATGCCCTTGTCACCTCACGGCTAGACTACTGTAACGCGCTCTACATGGGGCTACCCTCAAAGAGCATCCGGAGACTCCAACTGGTACAGAATGCAGCTGCGCGAGCTGTAGTGGGTGTACCGAGATACACCCACGTAACACCTATTCTTCGCCAGCTGCATTGGCTGCCAATTAGTCTCCGGTCGCAATTTAAGGTGTTGGTCGTTACCTTTAAAGCCCTACATGGCTCAGGGCCAGGTTACCTTCGGGACCGCATCCTACCACATACCTCCCTACGACCGGTTAGGTCCCATAGAGAGGGCCTCCTCCGGGTCCCATCGGCCAAACAATGTCGGTTGGCGGGGCCACGGGGGAGGGCCTTCTCTGTGGGAGCCCCGTCCCTCTGGAACCAACTCCCACCAGAGATCCGGACTATCCCCACCCTGCTGGCCTTCCGTAAAGCCATAAAAACCTGGCTCTTCCGGCAGGCGGGGTGAATAGGAAGATCAGATTCCCCCCTTGAATGTTGTTTTTATAATTGTTTTAACTATGCCTTTTAATTTTAAATTATGATAATTGTTTTTATTGTACGCTTCTTATTCTGTTGTACGCCGCCCTGAGTCCCACGGGATTGGGCGGCCTATAAGAACGTCTATTAAATTAAATTAAATTAAATTAAAACAAGTCATCCCTTTTGTTAGGGTTGACTTCAATAAGATCTAAGGACAAGCAAAGTCAGACCTAGTGAACCCAGGACTGGATGACTCATAGCCTTCTTGGCAGATGACCATGAATTGGTAAAAATTTTCAATGAACTGTTCTTCCTGGCACATATCTCGCATCTATCGATAGAGGATGGAATAGCATAGACTACAAACTTCCACCTGTATTGGGCCAGCAGCAGATCCAGGGACTATCCAAATTTTGTTGTTCTAGTTGCGAGGTCGTGTCCGACCCATCGCGACCCCGTGGACAACGTTCATCCAGGCCTTCCTGTCCTCTACCATCTCCCAGAGTCCATTTAAGCTCACGCTGACTGCTTCAGTGACTCCATCCAGCCACCTCGTTCTCTGCCGTCCCCTTCTTCTTTTGCCCTCAATCGTTCCCAGCATTAGGCTCTTCTCCAGTGAGTCCTTCCTTCTCATTAGGTGGCCAAAGTATTTTAGTTTCATCTTCAGGATCTGGCCTTCTAAAGAGCGGTCAGGGTTGATCTCCTCTAGGACTGACCAGTTGGATCGCCTTGCAGTCCAAGGGACTCGCAGGAGTCTGGACCACAACTCCCATCTAGCATGTAGGCTAAGGCTCATGGTCATTGGAGATGGAAAGACGCAGATTGAAAGAAATGACCTTACTGAAGGGCTGATTCTCTGATTCAAGGTACCAGAGATGCAACCTTCTCTTGGATGCTGTTGAGGAATGTATGGATCTATAGGGGGCGAAAGAAGATTCAGGCTGGAATAACTGTTTAAACACACTCAAGTAGGCATCTATCTTGGTAATCAGTTGTTTGAGGAAGAACTGGAAGTAAAGTTGACCACAAGGTGAAGAAGACTGAGCAGTGGGATTTGCCCGTCAGGAAAGAGAATACAAGTTTAGAGTCCATCAATCATTTTCAAATCAGGGAAATCCTTCCTCCCTCCCTCCCTCCCTCTCATTTTCCTTCCTTCCTCCCATTTCCCTCCCTTTCTTCCCTCCCTCCCATTTTCCTTCTTTCCTTTCTTCCCTCCCTCTCATTTTCCTCCCCTCCTTCCTTCCCTCCCATTTTCCTCCTTCTTACTTTCTTCCTTCCTTTCTTCCCTCCCATTTTCCTTCTTTCCTTCCTACCTCCCTCTCATTTTCCTCCCTCTCCTCCTTCCTCCCTCCCTCCCATTTTCCTCCCTTTCTTCCATTCTTCCTACCTCCCTCATTTTCCTCCCTCCCCTCCTTCCTTCCTTCCTTCCCTCACTCCTATTTTCCTTTCTTTCCTCCCTCCCTCCTCCCATTTTCCTCACTTTCTTCCCTCCCTCCCATTTTCCTTCCTTCCTCCCTCCCCTCCTTCCTCCCTTCCCTTTTCCTTCCTTCCTTTCTTCCTCCCTCCCCTCCTTCCTTCCTTTCTTCCCTCCCTCCCATTTTCCTTCTTTCCTTCCTTTCTCCCTCCCTCTCATTTTCCTCTCCCCTCCTTCCTTCCTTTCTTCCTCCCATTTTCCTTTCTTTCCTCCCTCCCTCCTTCCCTCCCTCCCTATCTTCCCTCCCTCCCATTTCCCTTCCTTTCTTCCTCCCTCCCTCCCTCATTTCCCTCCCCTCCTTCCTTCCTTTCTTCCCTCCCTCCCATTTTCCTCCCTTCCTTCCTTCCCTCCCTCCCATTTTCCTTCCTTCCTCCCTCCCATTTTTCTCCCTCGCTCCCCTCTGTCCTTCTTTCCCTCCCTCCCATTTTTCTTTCCTCCCTCCCTCCCTCCCTCCCAAGACTGGAGGGAGAGCCACAGGTGGTACACCTGGTGTGTCTCAGCCCACAGAAGGAGGGAAGGTGTGGGAAGCATTTAAGAAGGGGAGAAATGCTTTCAGATTTGCACGATTCTGTCAATGGAAACCTCGCAATAAAGGCCCAGCGAGTTCTCCTCCTTGTTTGGACCGCCTCAAAGGGCTGAAACATATTTTATCGCTTCATTTGCAATCTGCAGTTATCAATGGGAACGCGGGAATCAAATCCTGAGCTGCCTGCAAAGGGGCTGGGAATTAACCCCCCACCCTCCATATGAAAACACGCTGCATGGTTTCCATTCAACGCTGTCACCCCCCCAGTTGACATTTACATCTGGTTTTTGCCTAAAAAAACAGTGGCTTGGCTTGGCGTTTGTTTGTTTGTTTGTTTGTTTGTAAACAGAACATTGCCTGCCTGGGATGGGAGGCCACAAGGAAAGAGTAGGCGAGACGGGCACTTCAAAGCTGGCAGGAGGGAGGGACTCTACCTTCAGGAGAAATATAAACAAATCCAGATTTCATTTCAGAATAAGACCAGTAGCAGCTATTAGAACACAATCTGCCTTGCAGGTGTTTGGGTAAATAATTAGAGCAGATTACAGCAGCAGTGGGAACTGCACAGGAATGGCAGTATTAATAAAAGAGCAGGGCGCCTAATAATAATAGGGATTATAGCCATAAAAATAAGACTAATGGGTTGTTTTTTAAAAAATAAATCACAACATTCCCTGCCTAAGAATTGGGGGATGTGCAGTAGATGTACAGAATTGGGATGAAGCTAAAGGTTTTGGTGTTTATAAACAGTGATGGCTTTTAGAATGATAACTGTGAATATTTTAAGTGAAGTTTCTCCTCCTCCTCCAATATTATGGGAGGGGGGAATCTCCTTCTCCTCCGTTATTATGAATAAACGTCTTCTCTTCCTTCCCCATCTCTACCAAGATTATTAAAAATCATCTCTGTCTTTTCCTTCTTTTTTCTCTTCTTCCTCTCCTCCTCCTCCTTCTTTTGTTTCTCTTCCTTCTCTCACCTCTCTTCCTTTCCTTTCTCTCGCTTCTCCTTCTCCTTCCTCTTCTAATCCCTTTCCTCCTCCTCCTCTTTTTTCCCCTTCTATTCTTCCCCTTCCTTCTCTCTGCCCCGCCTCTTCCTTCTCTTTCTTTCCTTTCTCTTGCTTCTCCTCCTCCTTCCTCTTCTCTTCCTTCTCCTTTCTCCTTTCCCCCCTCTCCTCCTCCTCCTCCTCCTCCTCCTCCTCCTCCTCCTCCCCCCAGCTAGGGACATTTTTCAATTATCCAATCTATCTTGCATATGCACCAAGACAAATTCCTTGTGTGTCCAATCACACTTGGCCATTCTATTCTATTCTATTCTAATTTCTATTCTATTTCCTTTTATCCTATATCCTATTTCCATTTCCTATTTCCTATTTCCTATTCTATTCTATTCTACTTTCTATTCTATTTCCTATTCTATTCTATTCTATTCTATTCTATTCTATTCTATTCTATTCTATTCTATTCTATTCTATTCTATTCTATTCTACTTTCTATTCTATTTCCTATTTCCTATTCTATTTTATTCTATTCTAATTCTATTCTAATTCTATTCTATTTTCTATTTCCTATTTCCTATTTCCATTTCCTATTTCCTATTCTATTCTACTTTCTATTCTACTTTTTATTTATTTCCTATTTCCTATTCTATTCTATTCTATTCTAATTCTATTCTACTTTCTATTCTATTTCCTATTTCCTATTCTATTCTATTTTCTATTCTATTTCCTATTTCCTATTTCCTATTCTATTCTATTCTATTCTAATTCTATTCTAATTCTATTCTATTTCCTATTTCCTATTTCCTATTTCCTATTCTATTCTATTCTATTCTATTTATATTCTATTCTATTCTATTCTATTTATATTCTAGTCTCTATTCTATTTCCTATTTCCTATTCTATTCTATTCTATTCTATTCTATTCTATTCTATTCTATTCTATTCTATTCTATTCTATTCTCTATTCCATTTTCTATTCTATTTTCTATTCTATTCTATTTTCTATTCTCTATTTCCTATTCTATTCTATTCTATTCTATTCTATTCTATTCTATTCTATTCTATTCTATTCTATTCTATTCTATTCTATTCTATCCTATCCACGGCGGGAGCGACCCGAATCGTTCCAAATAGGAAAAAAAAAATCCCCTTCGCATCCTCAAGCGGACGCGCGCCAGGGCCAACTTCAAGTGGCAGGCGGTTCCATCGGCCCCCGCCTTGGACCCTCCCCCCTCTCTTCCCCCCCTCTCTCTCCTCCCCCTGTCTCCCCCCCCCCCCACGCCTGCGCTCCCTGTCCCCTTAAGAGAAGTCTCTCCCCCTCCTCCAGTTCCCAGCCTCTCCTTCTTCTCCCCCTCCCCAGCCCAGCCTCTCCTTCTTCTCGGCGAGCGGGCGCCTGACTCACCCGCGGCGGCTGCGCCTTTAAAAGGCCGCCCTCGCCGCCTCCCCGGCTGCTTTGGAGAGGCTGGACCTGGCTGGCTGGCAGGCAGGCAGGCAGCCCTGGGCTCGGCGGCGCCTGCGCTGCCCTTGCGAGCGACCGAACCAGCGACTCTTTCCAACCCAAGCAAGCAAAGCCAAGCCCGGCGGCAGCAGCAGCAGCGCAACCCAGCCGCCTTCCTCGCTTGCCTTGGACCCCTCCCCGCCGTCTTTGGGGGGCGGACGCCCCTCCGTCCTTCCCTCCAGCCCAGCCTCCGCCGCATCCGACGCCCCGGGGCGCATCTGGCCAGCGGTGGCGCGGCCGGCGGGGGCGCCGACGGGGCCGCGGGGGTCGCAGAGCCTCGCCCGGCATCGCCCCGAAAGGCGACGGCGCTTAAGGTGGCTTTGGCTTTCAAGGAGGGTGGGGGAGGTTTTTTTGGGGGGGGGAAGGTTTTCCCACCCTCGTTTTCCTTTTGTTGGGGGTGGGGAGGACTTTAGTAAAGTCTCTGCCCCCCTCTTTGGGGATCCTGAAGATGGCTTTTAAGGGGGAGGGGGGAGATTTCCCCACCCCCTTTCCTTTTACTGGGGGGGACTTTAATAAAGTCTCTCCCCCCCCCGTCTTTGGGGGATCCTGAAGATGGCTTGGCTCTTGAGACTGGGGGAGGGGGGAGATTTCCCCACCCCTTTTCTTTTACTGGGGGGGACTTTAATAAAGTCTGCCCCCCCTCTTTGGGGGATCCTGAAGATGGCTTGGCTTTTGAGGAGGCTGGGGGAGGGGGGAGATTTCCCCACCCCCTTTCCTTTTACTGGGGGGGGACTTTAATAAAGTCTCTCCCCCCCCCCTCTTTGAGGGATCCTGAAGATGGCTTGGCTCTTAAGGAGGCTTGGGGAGGGGGGAGGTTTTCCCACCCCCTTTTCCTTTGGGGGAGGGACTTTAATAAAGTGGTCTTTTTCCTCCCCCCCCCCCCTTGGGATCTTGAAGGTGGCCTTGGCGACGGATCGGAGCGGCTCCTGGGGGCGATGAGCGCCTCGCGTCCGCCTGGGGGCGTTTAAGGTGGGGAGCGAGCTTGTCGCGCTGGCTTGGGGGGGTTGGCTTGGTTTAGGGGTCCCCCCCAGCGCTTTTCCCCGGGCCCTCAGTTGGGGGTGGGAGGTCACCGGGATAGACCCCGATCTCTTTCCAACCAATTCCATATGGGAATTAAAATCCCCCCCACACACACACACATACCTGGGTCGTCCAGAGAAAACCTTTACTTTTTCAAGTTTCTAGTTCCTGGTGAGATTGATCCGGAGGGGAGGGAGAGGAGTGGCTTTGAAATCCGGCTCCTGTTTTTTTTTTCCTTTTTTCCCTCTTCTGGGAAAGAAAATTTTTGGCCATCTCAACACTTGGATTTTCTTTTCCTCCCCTGCCCCCCTAAACTTCCACCCTTCTCCTTTCCCATTTTGTATTTCTTTTTGACTTGTTTATTTTGTGCCACCCGCCTTCAGAAACGACATGGAAGCGGTTGGGAAATTTGAATTCAGCAGGAAAGATCTGATCGGGCATGGCGCTTTTGCCGTGGTCTTCAAAGGCAGGCACAAAGAGGTAAAGAGGATTTTATTTTATTTTATTTATTTATTTATTTTAAAGTTCTGGCCTCATTTTCAAAAAAAAAGGGGGGAGGGATTTTTGGTGATTTTTCTGCTGAGACAAGCCAGCGCATTCTCGATTCTCTCTCTTGAAATGACAATCTCTGATATGACGGTGAAAAAGGAGTAATCGAATCATTGATTCAACCAACTTGGTCCAAACAGCTGGCAAAGGGACAAGTTTTTATTTATTTTTATTTATTTATTGTAATTTGTCAAACAGGAATAATATAAAAATACAGTGACGGGCAATAGGCACGGTAGTGCCCTTATGCACGCCTTTTGCAGTTAAAACTTCTAAATCCATGTTGGGACTTTAGACAACCTCTGTTCCCCCCAGTTCCTTCTAAGAAACTCTGACTTTTCCAGCAACCCCAAAATTTCAAATTAATCCACAAGTAGGCCTGACAAAGCAGGTCCACGGTGTGCCTCTCTAAGATCCCCAAAGATCTGATAAAAACAGCCACGATTTTCACAAGGAACTTTGCAAAATGGGCAGAGACTGAATCATTGGGCTGATGCAATTAAGAGAAAGAAATGGAGAATTTGCTTAGGCATAAAACAAACCAGGCCTTATCTTGCTGTCTTGGCAAGGTTTTCTTATCTCAAAGCAGCCACAAAACAAGGGAAAAACTCTTGTTGTCCTGGAGGATCTATAAATAAATATATTTTGGGTTTCTATCTGGTCGCTATGGGAGACCAAAGAAAATCTCTAGGCAGGAGAACACCTGGAGGGCTTTAAGGCTGGGAGCAGGGTAAGGCCTGCATTTTATGTATGGATAAGTTATTGGTGGGAACTTCTCCAAAGTCTTATGATTATCTTTGGAGGAAGAAAGGTGATAAGTAAAGATTTTGTTTTGCTTTTTTTTTCTTTTTTTGAATAGGAAGGATCTTGGCAAAGAGTTTGCAAAATTAGAATGGCTTTTTGTAGCAGAGTTGAGCCATTCTTGCTGAAAACAAACATATCCAGACTGTGTATTGTATCCTCTCCTGCATGGGTTATAATAAAGTAAATGTGCAATTCTCTATTTGAGGACTTGAAGGGTGAATAGAGGAGACAGAAGGAGGTTCACGTCCTTTGCTTTTGTAAGGCTTCGTGGTGGAAGTTTGTTGCTAGAAATAAGGCCTTATTTAATTTGGAAGTGATTTTGTGCTGGAGGACGTGTTAAGAAGGGAAAGAAATTAAATCAGAGCGGGCAAGTCTGAACTTGTCTTGGCTAAAGACCAGAAAACCGAATAACCAATATTTTCAGACCAACTTTTATGCTGTCAATTGTCATCAAATTTGTTTGCCTGCCTATCTCGCAGCTCCGAATGACTCAAAACTTCTGACAGTGTTGTTTATCTGTGTTTGACCCAGTCTGCGGTACAAAGTGGCTTTATAAACTGTGTGTTTTGGGGCATGGCTGCTTGTGAGTAAATCAACAAACCCTCATGAACCGAGCTTTGTGGGTCTGTTGAAGTGTCTGATGGAAAACTCGGGAGCTCCTATTCACCGTCTCCCTTGATATTCCAACTTTCAGAAACCCGAAGTCGAAGTGGCCATCAAATGCATTAATAAGAAAAACTTGGCAAAATCCCAGACCCTCTTGGGAAAGGAGATCAAGATCTTGAAGGTAAATGGAAGGGAAAGGGGAAGTGACTTTGGCGAGCGAACCTTGTCACCTGAATTATAAGCTGTGTTTATGTTTGTTTGATAAGTAATTATTGCTCCCCCCCCCACTCTCTCTTTCTAGGAACTGAAACATGATAACATCGTGGCTCTCTACGACTTCCAGGTATTTTGTTCTGAATTCAGATCCAAAGATTTATGGGGAGAGGGAGGAGGGAAGGGTTGATGATGGGCCAAGAGAGGGTGGTGTTTAATTAGCTTTTTATAGCGGATGACAAGAAGGATGTAGATTTGGTGAAAACTCCAGCTAGATTGACCTCTAACCCATGGGGCGGGAGGTCTTTAGCTGAAATGGAGTACTTTCAGCGGTGGGTTGCTCCCGGTTCAGCCCGGTTCTTAGAACCGTGAGCGCTGGGGGCGGGAGGCTCCGCCCACCAGCCCGGGACGCTTCTGCGCATGCGCGCGAACCGGTAGTAAAGGGTTTTAGAACCCACTACTGAGTACTTTGTATATAGAATATTAGAATATAGAATATTCTTTATTGGCCAAGTGTGATTGGACACACAAGGAATTGGTAATCTGGTGCATAAGCTCTCAGTGTACAGGTACAAATAACAAAGTAATATAATCATAAGATACCCATAGGAGAAGGTAGTGGGAAAAATGAGAAGGATAATAGTAATACAGACCTACTACATGGGTAAAATATCTTTAGATATGACAATGCTGTGGGAATTAGGTGTTCCTAATTAGATTTTTTTTTGGTAATCCTTAAAGAGCTGCAGGTTATTTTACAAAAAAGAAAAATGGTTGGCTTAAGAATTCATTGCTATAATTTGGGGATCTGAGCCATCGGTATTTGCGTGGCCCTTGTCTAAAATTTCATTGCCGGCATTGTTTCTGTTGTTGGTTGAACCTGTTTATCTTTTTTCCTTCGGGAAGTTTGGGGCCTTTGGTTCAGTTACATTGTGATTGTTTTTAAACAAAAAAAAAAAACAACAAAATTATAAAGTACTGCAGATGAAGCCGGAACAGGAAGGGCATTTCCTGTTTTGTATTTGTGTTTTGATTTTGTTTTGTGTGTGTGTGAGCCTTTTAAGTCAAGTAGAAAACGATGCATTAAAAGGTTATCTGGCTTTCTCGCAGTTGAGCTGTTTTATCTCTCTTTGTGTGGAAATAACTTTGGGGTGGATGTTTATCTCTCTGTGCCTGGGCACATCTCCACCCTCTTCAGGAAACACACAAAAGGCTTGGTTAGTTTCCCAACGAAATTGACCAACGTTGTTTGCCTCTGCAAGGATTTGCAATGCTGTGCAATTGTGTCTCTCTGTGTGTGTGTTTGTGTGTACACAAGACACTCTGCTTTTGTGGTAAAATTGCCTAAAATCCTATTCGGAACCCAGATCCCTGGGCCGACTTGCATCCCCAGGCCTTTGTTTTGAGATTAGCCGCCTTTTAATTGCGTTGTTGCTTTCCCACAGGCGGCTGGTTGCACAGGCTGGCTTGTTGCAATTGTGCACCCGAGGTTTGTTTGCCTGTCTGGCCCGTCATGTGGTCTCCGGGCCGCCTTGTTTGTTGACATTCTTTTAGCCGCCTCTGATTGGCCGAGAGCGGCTCCTGCGTCACGGCTGCAATCTGATGCCGCTGGAACCCTGTGGCGTGAGCCGCTGCCGGCGCTCTCCGTGCCAGCAAGGCATGCTGGGAACGGTAGTCTTTGGTTGCGAGGGGTGCCTTTTGTTGCTAAGGGTTTGCTGGGTTGTTGTTTTTGTTTTTACAATGTTGCAATTTAACAACGCTTTCCTCGCCCCTTCGCGCCCCCCCTCCTTCCCTCCCTCCCGAATTTCTTCTTGCTTCAAACTGGGTTGGAGGAAATAATAAGGAAGGGGGAAAGAGTTTTGAGCTTCCTGTTAGTGTGGTGAGGTAGATCACGTTTTCCCAGATTAGTTGATGAGGTGACTTGAATAAAATAGAAAAGAATAGAATAGAATAGAGGAGGAGGAGGATGGAGAAGGATAAGAATGAGAAAAGTAGAAGCAAAAGGAAAGGAATGGAAAGGAATGGAATGGAATGGAATAGAATAGAATAGAATAGAATAGAATAGAATAGAATAGAATAGAATAGGAGACAAAAAGAATAGACTAGAATAGAAGACAAAAAAGAATGGAATGGAATGGAATGGAATGGAATGGAATGGAATGGAATGGAATGGAATAGAATAGGAGACAAAAAGAATAGAATAGAATAGAATAAAATAATAATGAAATAGAATAGGAGTAGAATAGAATAGAATAGAATAGAATTAGAATAGAATAGAATAGAATAGAATAGAATAAGAGACAAAAAGAACAGAATAGAATAGAATAGGAGACAAATAGAATAGAATAGAATAGAATAAAATAATAATGAAATAGAATAGGAGTAGAATAGAATAGAATAGAATAGAATTAGAATAGAATAGAATAGAATAGAATAGAATAAGAGACAAAAAGAACAGAATAGAATAGAATAGAATAGAATAGAATAGAATAGAATAGAATAGAATAGAAGATGAATAGAATAGAATAGAATAGAATAGAATAGAATAGAATAGAATAGAACAGTGATGGCGAACCTTTTTTTCCTCGAGTGCCGAAATAGTGCGCGCACGCGCTATCGCACACACGTGCGTGCCCACACCCATAATTCAAAGCCCCCCACTTGCCTCACCCCCCTGCGCATGCGTGCATGACCCCCCCCCCCCACTCCCCTGTTTCCCGACTTCCAGTGGGCCCAGTAGGCCCATTTTTTGCCCTCCCCAGGCTCCAGAGGCTTTCTTAGAGCTTGGGGAGGGCGAAAACCCTCCCCCCGCCACCCCGGAGGCCCTCCGGAGGCCAAAATCACCCTCCCAGAGCCTCCGCGCGAGCCAAAAATCAGCTGGCGTGCACTCACATGCGTGCTGGAGCTGAGCTAGGGCAACGGCTCGCGTGCCGGCAGATATGGCTCCGCGTGCCACCTGTGGCATCCGTGCCATAGGTTCGCCATCACTGGAATAGAAGATGAATATAATAGAATAGAATAGAATTCTTTATTGGCCAACAAAATTTGAGGGGCTGCCACAAAAAAAGAGGGGGTCAACCTGTTCCCCAAAGTACCTGAAAGCAGGACGAGAAGGAACAGATGGAAGCTTATCAACCCAGATCCAAAGTAGAAATAGAGAGAAATTTCCAGACAGTGAGGACAATTAATCAGTGGAACGGTTTGCTTTCAAAAGCTGTGGGTGCGCCATCGCTGGAGGCTTTTAAGAAGAGCTTGCAATAGCCATTTGTCTGGAATGGTGGAGGGTCTTTTGTTTGGGCAGGGGGTTGGACCAGAAGACCTCCAAGGTCCCTTCCAGCTGTGTGCTATATTCTTTAGTTTTCCCACCCCTATCCCCAACTTGGAAACAGAGCAGGCATAATCAAGCCTCTTTTCTGAGAAACCCTGGAATTAAATAATGCAGTAAAAAAACTACGGGGCATGGATGTTGTGTACCGTGTAAGGTCTGTGTGTTTGATTCGGTGGTGGTGCAGCGTGCATGGGAAAACACAGCTGTCAGTTCTCTTTGCTGTTGGAAAACAAGACACTGGAATTTGGACAGTGGGTTGTGTTTTCTGTTATTTGATAGGTGTTTATTTAAAGAGGTGGTTCTCCCAGGCATTAACTCAAAAGGGCCCAGAACAGTTTTTGGAGATTGCTTTGCCTTCAGGTTCAAAGTTTAAAAGACATGGCATGAAAGGAAAAAATAAGAGGAGGGAGGAGGAAAAAAAAGGAGAATTAAGTAGATATCTGTATCCTCGCAGCTGGAGAAGAACAATTTGAGGGTTTAACCAGGCCTGGCTTTGTTCAGTCCCCAACCTGTGGGCAACCTCACAACCGGGCTGTGTTGAGTGGCGGGCGTACCTACCACTCACACAAATGAAGCTGTGTGTGCCTGCCTCTCACACAAAATCATTCCCTTTCCCTCCTATCCAACCTCCCCCACCCTGCGCCATGCCTCCAACCCAGAGAGGTTGGAGAACGTTGCTTCCATGGCATGGCCCCATTGCAGCCATGGTTGTTCCAACTTTTTGTTCTTACCTGGGCCACGTTGAGTGGAGAGGAACTGTCTTGGGCCATCTATAAAATATATCATTAATGTGAAGAAATGATGTATGTATATTAACAGATTAACAGAGTTGGAAGGGATCTTGTAGGTCATCTAGTCCAACCCCCCCGCCCAAGCAGGAGACCCTACACCATTTCTGACAGATGGCAGTCCAGTCTCTTCTTGAAAGTCTCAAGTGATGAAGCTCCTGCAACTTCTGAAGGCAACTTCAGTTCCACTGGTTGATTGTTCTCACTGTCAGAAAATTTCTCCTTATTTCTAGGTTGAATCGTTCCTTGATCAGTTTCCATCTATTATTCCTTGTCTGGCCTGGGTTCTTTGGGAAATAGCTTGACCCCCTCCTCTCTGTGACAGCCCCTCAAATATTGGAAGACTGCTATCATGTCTCCCCTGGTCCTTCTCTTCACTAGATTAGCCATGCTCAATTCCTGCAATTGTTCATTGTATGTTTGAGCCTCCAGTCCTCTAATCACCCTGTTTGCTCTTCTCTGCACTCTTTCTAGAGTCTCAACATCTTTTTTATAGTGTGGGGACCAAAACTGCATAACTTTATAGATAACTTTATATGCATGGAGACCACTTGCCTATAAAGTCACCAAGAGTCAGACATGACTCAATGATTAAAACAGCAACATATAAATTACAAATGTTTCCTTTATTTTATTTACTTTTTATGATCTTGTGGGGCCATCAGGACTCGATGTAGCCTGTGGGTTGTAGATTGAAGATGCCTGCTTTAGACTCTTGCACGCCTCATGAGAACTAGTGACTTGAGGGCTTTTCCAAGCCCCAGAGCACTACAAAGCATCATCCCCCAGTTGCAAAAAATAAAAAAATAAAAATAAAAAATTCAGGGATTTGAACTTGCGAATTTATTTTTTGGACACAAAGAAAGCAGAACCTTTTGGAATTATGTATCTTAGCCTGGATCCTTTTATAGCCTACAAAGCCATAACAGGGATTTTTGCAACTAAAGAATAATGTGTAGTTGTAGCTGCTGGCTGAGAAAATAGAATAGAATAGAATAGAAAATAGAATAGAAAATAGAATAGAAAATAGAATAGAAAATAGAATAGAATAGAAAATGGAATAGAAAATGGAATAGAGAATAGAATAGAATAGAATAGAATAGAATAGAATAGAATAGAATAGAATAGAATAGAATAGAAAATACCATATTTTTCCAAGTATGAGACGCACCTTTTTCCCCCCTAAAAGTGGCTGAAAATTTGGGTGTGTCTTATACTCCGAATGTAGCTTTTTCAAAGCTTTTTTTTTCCAGCCCTAACTTTTGCCCAATTTCCCATTTTAGTTTTTTTTTTAAAATTTATTTATCTGGAGACGTCATCAGAGGGAGCTCCAATCTGGAAATAAGAACGAATTTCCTGACGGTGAGGATTATTAAGCCGTGGAACGGCTTTCCTCTCCGAGTGATGGGTGCTCCATCCCTGGAAGTGTTCAAGAAAAGATTGGACAACCATTTTGTCCCGGATGGTTTGAAGACAACTGATTCGGTGGGGGTTGGATTAGATGACCTCCAAGGTCCCTTCCAACCCTACAATTCTATGTCCCTCTGCTTGCATTTCCTCAAAACAGGCTTTGCCTCAACGTTGCCTGGGACCTAGCCAGTAGCCATGTTCACCGCGTCACCTTGCTTATTTAGCTTGGTGTGGTTTCTGAATCCAGCTATTGTGGCTTGTAGACTGTGGTTTATGGATAAGGGCGATGTATGGACATTTGGTACTTCAACGTTGCTTGCCTGCAGCTACGTGAGACCTTCTGATCAAAAGCCCAGATAAATCTCTCTCAACGTGCCCACTTTCCATTTATTTATTTATTTATTTATTTATTTATTTATTTATTTATTTATTTATTTATTTATTTATTTATTTATTTATTTATTTATTTATGGGATTTATATACCGCCTCACAGTGCAAGCACTCTCTAAGCGGTTTACACCAGTAAGCAATGTATATTTACATTGCCCCCAACAATCTGGGTCCTCATTTTACCTACCTCGGAAGGATGGAAGGCTGAGTCAACCTTGAGCCGGTGAGATTTGAACCGCTGACCTGCGGATCAGTGTCAGCTAAAGTGGCCTGCAGTACCTGCCTCTAACCGCTGCGCCACCTCGGCTCCTCCATTTTAAATGGTTTTTGGTCTGAAGATGTCATCCGAGGGAGACCCAACCTGGATATTCTCTTCGTGTGCCATATCCCGTTATCGGACGTTGACGATCATGTTTTTTATCAACAGCCGCACGAAAAAGCACTGTTGAGTTTTGTCCAAACCGGTCCCTTTGATTTTGAAGCCGTGGTGTTGTTCTTCTGCCTGGATCTCGTTTGCCTTCAATCTTTCCCTTGAGGATTAAGAGAAATATGGTGTGTTTTTCTGGGTGTCGCATCACATGTCCAAAATATTCTAGCTTTCGCTTTTTTATGGTTTTGAACCTGGATATAAGGAGGAAATTTCCTGACCGTGAATCAGTTTACCTCCTGGAGTTGCGGGTGCTCCCATCACTGGAGGTTTTCCAAGAAAAGATTGGAGAACCGTTTCTTACGGGATGGTTTGAAGACGACCTGATTGGGCAGACTAGATGACCTCCAAGGTCCCTTCCAGCCCTGTGATTCTACGACCCTCTGCTTGCAGTTCCTGAAAACGGGCCTTGCTTCAAATAACCTCCAGATATTTTTGCAAACACTTTCGTGGAAAAAGCTAGCTTTACATTTAAAAAAAAAGGATGATTGTTTTAGCATGGGAATAAATGTCCTCTTTTACCTTCTTAAGAAGCCACAGGCTTAACAAGAACTGATTTTGGAATTGAAGAAAGGAAACTGGGGTTGATTTTTTTTTTAAAAAAAGTAAGTATTGAGAGAGCACTTCCCAAGTGCGGTTACAAAATCTAGGTAGTGTTGAAACCAGGGTGGTGTGAGCTAATCTCCTGCTTGTCACCTCATGGTGTTTTTTCTCAGTGGCCAAGGATTGAATGGGTGCCAAATCCGATTAGAAGATGAGATTTCAAAGGAAGTTGGGCAGAATCGGACCCCTGAAACTGGGGTCGCTATATGTAGCTATAAAGCCACAACAGGCTACGTCTGGCTGAGTTTATGCTTCTGTTTGTCCTGTGAAGGTGTTTAATAACCTCTCTTCTAAGTTCCTTCCTTCCTTCCTTCCTTCCTTCCTTCCTTCCTTCCTTCCTTCCTTCCTTCCTTCCTTCCTTCCTTCCTTCCTTCCTTCCTTCCATCTCCTTTCCTCCTTTCCTCCTTCCCATTTCTCTGTTCCATCTTCCTTCCTGCCTTTCCTTCCTTCCCTCCCTCCCTCGCCTCCCACCCATCTCCCTTCCTTCCTTCCTTCCTTCCTTCC
This sequence comes from Diadophis punctatus similis, assembly GCA_023053685.1. NCBI lineage: Eukaryota > Metazoa > Chordata > Lepidosauria > Squamata > Dipsadidae > Diadophis > Diadophis punctatus. Next base: position 500,929 of record JALIGW010000073.1, on the reverse strand, counting down.
TTCCTTCCTTCCTTCCTTCCTTCCTTCCTTCCTTCCTTCCTTCCTTCCTTCCCCCCCCCATGAAACTCTTAAGCGCGTCTCTGAAAGCTGTCTCTAAAAGGGTGACCCACTTAAAACTTTACTTATGTATTATTGAAAGGTATTAATGGGCCTTCATTGCTCAAAGTCCCAAAGAGCTTGTCTCTGCGGTATGGAGTATTTTTAGAACTTAGTCTTGAAGCTTGCTCTAAAAGGTTTTTTGCTACAGCTATGAATTTTTGAGGGCTGAAGGGAAGGAAGCATAAAGGCAGCTACGTTAGTTTGGAGCAATCAATATAATTTTTATTATATTTTTATCCCTCCTTTATTATTTTTATAAATAACACAAGGCAGCAAACATACGTAATAGTCTTTCCTCCTTCTACTGTATTTTCCCCTTAACAACAGCCCTGTGAGGTGGCTTGGGCTGAGAGAAGGACTGGTCCAAAGTCACCCAGCTGGCTTACTTGCCTAAAGCGGGACTAGAACTCACCATCTCCTGGTGATTGTCCCAAAGTCAGCAGACTTTCGTGCCTAATGTACGACTAGAACTCTCAGTCTCCTGGTGGTTGTCCCAAAGTCTCCCAGTTGGCTTTCGTCTCTAAAGCAGGACTAGAACTCTCAGTCTCCTGGTGATTGTCCCAAAGTCTCCCAGTTGGCTTTCATCTCTAAGGCAGGACTAGAACTCTCAGTCTCCTGGTGATTGTCCCAAAGTCTCCCAGTTGGCTTTCATCTCTAAGGCAGGACTAGAACTCTCAGTCTCCTGGTGATTGTCCCAAAGTATCCCAGTTGGCTTTCATCTCTAAGGCAGGACTAGAACTCTCAGTCTCCTGGTGATTGTCCCAAAGTCTCCCAGTTGGCTTTTGTCTCTAAGGCAGGACTAGAACTCTCAGTCTCCTGGTGATTGTCCCAAAGTCTCCCAGTTGGCTTTCATCTCTAAAGCAGGACTAGAACTCACTGTCTCCTGGTTTCTAGACCAGCACCTTAACCACTACACCAAACTGGCTCTCATGGATATTCATGGATATATGGTGGTGTCTTAACTTGATGTGTTTTGCTAAGTCATGGTTTGTATAAACATGATTTGTTATCAAGAACTGGTTGTCCTTAGAATTAGGCTATAACCCATGCCTTACGAATGCATTGGTCTTCTAGCACAGAGCCCAACTGAAATTCTGGTGTAGCTAGGAATCTGGAGATAATCAGCCATAGTGTGGTTTGCTTATTTGTAAGTGGTTATATATTGTCTGAAATTCATTGTAAATTGTGGTGTGATTTGCAAGCAGGAAATATCCCAGTCTTGAGCAAGTATGATTGTTAGCATAACAGGTTTGCATGCTTCTTACTGAAATAAAAACTAGAGCGAAAACAATATATTAGACCCCAACTTTCCGTGACTTTCTCTTGGGGTCGAAAATGGTGGTTTCTACCCCAGGACTACACCAAGTGAGTTTCTTTGCAATCCTTTGCAATTTAACAAACTGGTTTGGTGGTAGCAGTGCCTCAGATAGAAAGTCCATACAGAGAGTGGTGAGGATAACCGAGAACATTATAGGAAGCTCACTTCCTGTTATTCAGGACACTGCTTATAAGCGCTATGTTCTTGAAGCTCAAAGCATTGTTAGAGACCCCACACACCCACTCCACGGTCTATTTCAGTCCCTCCCCTCTAGGAGGAGGTTTTTAAGAATTTCTAGCAGGGCTGCCATATTCTGTAACAGCTTTGTTCCTTATGCCATCCGTCTGGTAAACTCACAGGATTCTTTTTTTTCTGCCATGTATATGTATATATTCGAACTAGACTGTGATGTTTCTTTGTGTCATACATATATGTGTGTGTATGTGAGTATATGCATAATGGTTATGCGTTGAGAGCTGAACATAATGAAATTTCATTTTAATGTATGCTGATTAATGTACAATTAAATTGACAAAGTTTTATTCTATTTTATATTCTCTTCTCTTCTAATTCTGTTCTATTCTACTCTACTCTACTCTAAATTCTGTGCTAATTTTGTGATTCTATTCTATTTTATTCTATTCATACTAGTAGCTGGATACTTGTGCTTCCCTACGAAACTATGTGATCGGACTTGATAAATTGACAGTTAAAGCTTGAACATTAATGAGTAGTTACGATCGGCCCCTCCTCTCCCCTTCTCTCCCTCAGGCTTGCCCCACAGAAGCCTCTCCTATCTTATCCCCTTCTCTTCTCAGGTGTGGAGGGCGAGTAGAATGTCTAACTCCTTAGCATCAGAGCATGTTAATATAAGGCAACTGGCAGTTGGACAGACCGCAGGCCGGATGAGTCACCTGCTGGCCATGGCCACTGGCAGTTGGAACAGAGTTCTTTTCAGGCGGGGAGGGGGAGTAGAACATCTAACTCCTTAGCATCAGTATATATTCTTATATACTGTATAAGAAATACTAATGATCTGATGGTTATTTCAAAAAATCCTTTCTTAGCGAGCACCTAGAAGCCAAGAGGAACATACGTGCCGTGTTTCAAGTTTGTAGGCTTTTCGGTTCTGGAGATTTTGTGATGATGCGTGAGTGGTATTTGGCTTTTATATATATAGATTCTATATTCTATTAATATTCTATATTCTATTAATATTCTATATTCTATAAATATTCTGTATTCTATTAATATTCTATATTCTATTAATATTCTGTTTTATAAATATTCTATATTTTATAAATATTCTATATTCTATTAATATTCTATATTCTATTAATATTCTATATTCTATTAATATTCTATTCTATTTCTATTCTATCCCTATCCCATTCCATTCCATTCCATTCCATTCCATTCATTCTATTCTATTCTATTCTATTCTATTCTATTCTATTCTATTCTATTCTATTCTATTCTATTCCCGAAAGATTGCAAAATCTTCAGATATTAGGAGCTTCAAATCAAAATCGCCCCATGAGGGTGGCACAAGGTCATGATTTAGCCAGGCAGGTAGGCAGGTGGGTGGGGCTGTTTTGTTATTCTAAAAAAAAAAAAAAGTAGTGACGATTTGCTGACTCATCCGTCATTCCTCTGCTATGTCTTTTCCTACGCTGGGCACCTGAGTGTGCACCGGAGTGACACGAGCCACAAAAATTGACAGCAGCCATTATTCATAGGGCCTGGAGGGTGACTTCAATACTATTTCTCAAGAATAATTGAACCCTGGCATGGAGTTTCTTGAAGAGCAAAGTGGAACCTGACCTTATTCACATAATTTCCATTTTGAAAATGCAGGTTGTCCTCGACTTGCAACAGTTCACTTAGTGACCGTTTGAAGTTACAACGGCACTGAAAAAAAGTGACCGATGACCGTTTTTCACACTTAACGACCGTTGCAGCATCCCCGTGGTCACGTGATCAAAATTCAGACGCTTGGCAACTGACTGATACTTATGACGGTTGCACTCTCAGGTTGTATATAGGGTTGTAAACCGTGATTGATGGCCGAGCCTATTATGTGACTGTGACCTGTGGTGTTTGATTCAGCCCCATGTAATTTAAATAAATGTTTCTCAATTTGGTTGGCTTTGTGATGGGTAGACTTCGACTCCCAGAATCCCCCCCTGGGAAGTTTGCCAGTTGTTTTTGGCTCATGTCACTCCGGTGCGCACTCCACGGTAGGAAAAGATGGAGCAAAAGAGCAACAATTTTTTGTTTTGAACCCAGTACCTTTCTTCTTACCGCCACATTCCAGTCCAAATTGGCAGACAACCAGAGCAGATCTGATAGGCTGGTGAAGAGATTTCTATCATTCCATTCTGTAGGATGTTGAGTTCTATTCAGCTCAATGTGTGTCGCACGTTGGACACTTAATTAGGCAGTTGACTAATCCACGACACACAAGTTTTGTGAAGTTTTCTTGGCACGTCCAGTCTCCTTTTCTCAGCAGCCAAGGTCACCCAGACACTGTTCTAAAAATACCGTTCTTTTCTTTGCCTCTCTTAGAAACTTATTTTGGACTGTCTTCTTCCTGACTCTGTAAAAAAAATGACTTTGGGGTGGGGAGTATATTCTTAGCGGAGTTCAATTTTGCTTTCTTTTTTTCTTTTTTGGCTTTGAATAAAACTATGCTGAAAGAGGAAAGGAAGGAGAGGAAGAGGAAGGGCGGGCGAGGAAGGGAGATAAGGAAGGAAGGAGGGAGGGAGGGAGAAGGAAGGGAGGGAGGGTGGAAGGAAAGATGGAGTGAAGGGGAGGCAAGGGAGGAAAAGCAGGAAGGGAGGAGGGAGGGAGAAGAGAGGGAGGGAAGGGGAGGCAAGGGAGGGAGGGAGGAAGAGAAGGAGGAAAGAAGAGAGAGGGAGGAGGGGAGGGAGGAAAATGAGGGAAGGGAGAAGGAAGGGAGGGAAGGAAGGAAGGAAAACCGGAGGGAAGAGAAAAAAGGGAGGGTGGAAGAATCAAGGGCCAGGTTATCTTCGGGACCGCATCCTACCACATACCTCCCTACGACCGGTTAGGTCCCACAGAGTCGGCCTCCTCCAAGTCCCATCAGCCAAACAATGTCGGTTGGCGGGACCTAGGGGGAGAGCCTTCTTTGTGGGAGCCCCATCTCTCTGGAACCAACTCCTACCAGAGATCCGGACTATCCCCACCCTACTGGCCTTCCGCAAAGCTGTAAAGACATGGCTCTTCCGGCAGACGGGGTGAAGAAGATCGATTTCCCCCATGAATGAATGGATGGTTTTGTTTTAACTTTTGCAATGTTTTAAATTGTTTTTCATGACATTTGTATTGTTCTTATCCTTGTTGTGCGCCGCCCTGAGTCAAACGGGATTGGGCGGCCTATAAGAACTTTAAATTAAATTAAATTAATTAAGAATAAAGAGGGAGCGAGGGAAGGAAGAAAGGAGAGGAGAGAGGGAAAGGGAAAGGAAGAGAGGAAGGAAGGAAGGAAGGAAGAAAGGAAAGAGGGAGGGGGTTGAGGGAAGAGAAGGGAAGGGAAGGGAAGGAAGGAAATGGATGAGGAAGGAAGGGAATAATATTATGACTTCTTTTTGTACCAATTAAATACAGAAGATTGCTTTTGAGGTAAGAGATTGTAGCTGGCCTCAAGGCACCTGGTGAACTAATCAATGTTTAAAGATTGGGGCCTGGTTCCGCAAGATTAGCACAGATCCTTGCCTCTACTTGCCTGCTCCTTGTTATTATTGATTTATTCCATTGGCCCCTTCACTGACTGCCAAAATCTGGTCTTCAGGAATGCCAAAACTGCTTCTGGTTTGCTTGCATTTTTTTTTTAAATTAAAGAAAACTTCCTGTTTGCTGGTTCCCAGCTCCCGATCAGGTAGCTAGGAATTTGGATGGATGCAATGACAAATAATCTAGAGCTTGTAAGTCCTTCAGTAGGAAAACAAGTTGGTGATGGTTGCCTGCCGTCGCAGCCCAAGTGGAAGTACACCCGCTTGGTCAGCAAAAACACTACCGGTTGTAGGCTGTGCCCATTAATGCCTGCTGGCTTTACACCTTGCATTAGTCTCAGGTGTGGTTGAGTTGGAGCGTGGTGCGTTGTGTAAACTTAAAATTTGGAGAGGTGTTTTCAGATGAATGTCAGAAGGTGGTTTGGTTGTAGCTTGATGTCTTGCATGGACCTAGAATCTGGGGAGATGAGTTTCAGATGAATATCAGAAGATGGTTTGGTTGTAGCTTGGTGTCTTGCGTGGCTCTAGAATCTGTGGATAAGAGTTTCAGATAAATGCCAGAAGGTGGTTTGGTTGTAGCGTGGTGTCTTCTGTGGACCTAGAATCTGGGGAGATGAGTTTCAGATGAATGTCAGAAGGTGGCTTGGTTGTAGCATGGTGTCTTCTGTGGACCTAGAATCTGGGGAGATGAGTTTCAGATGAACGTCAGAAGGTGGTTTGTTTGAAGGGTGGTGTCTTGCGTGGATCTAGAATCTGGGGAGATGAGTTTCAGATGAATGCCAGAAGGTGGTTTGGTTGTAGCTTGATGTCTTGCATGGACCTAAAATCTGGGGAGATGAGTTTCAGATGAATGTTAGAAGGTGGTTTGTTTGAAGGGTGGTGTCTTGCGTGGATCTAGAATCTGGGGAGGTGAGTTTCAGATAAATGCCAGAAGGTGGCTTGGTTGTAGCGTGGTGTCTTCTGTGGACCTAGAATCTGGGGAGATGAGTTTCAGATAAATGCCAGAAGGTGGCTTGGTTGTAGCGTGGTGTCTTCTGTGGACCTAGAATCTGGGGAGATGAGTTTCAGATAAATGCCAGAAGGTGGCTTGGTTGTAGCGTGGTGTCTTCTGTGGACCTAGAATCTGGGGAGATGAATTTCAGATGAACGTCAGAAGGTGGTTTGGTTGTAGCGTGGTGTCTTGTGTGGACCTAGAATCTGGGGAGATGAATTTCAGATGAACGTCAGAAGGTGGTTTGGTTGTAGCGTGGTGTCTTCTGTGGACCTAGAATCTGGGGAGATGAGTTTCAGATGAATGTCAGAAGGTGGCTTGGTTGTAGCATGGTGTCTTCTGTGGACCTAGAATCTGGGGAGATGAGTTTCAGATGAATGTTAGAAGGTGGTTTGTTTGAAGGGTGGTGTCTTGCGTGGATCTAGAATCTGGGGAGGTGAGTTTCAGATAAATGCCAGAAGGTGGCTTGGTTGTAGCGTGGTGTCTTCTGTGGACCTAGAATCTGGGGAGATGAGTTTCAGATAAATGCCAGAAGGTGGCTTGGTTGTAGCGTGGTGTCTTCTGTGGACCTAGAATCTGGGGAGATGAATTTCAGATGAACGTCAGAAGGTGGTTTGGTTGTAGCGTGGTGTCTTCTGTGGACCTAGAATCTGGGAAGATGAGTTTCAGATAAATGCCAGAAGATGGTTTGGTTGTAGCTTGGTGTCTTGTGTGGACCTAGAATCTGGAAAGCAGTGCTTCAGATAATTATTAGAAGATGGTTTGTTTGGAGCTTGGGGTCGTGTGGACCTAAATCCTGGGGGATGACATTTCATACTAGAGAACGGGAAGGAGAGATGGCAAATGTTTAAGCCTTTGTTACCATCACGTGAAGGTCTGCATTTTGGCAGAGTGGATTTGATCGCTACACTCAACTCTGCACACAATATTCCATTGCCTTCGAACCGTTTTGTGGCTTTGTGCACTCCAGGTCCACCTCTCATGTTTGGGTTGCATTGCGCAACCCTGGGACTGTTTGTAAACCGAGGCCTCGCGTGTAAAGGCAGAGTGTTGAGGACAGCAAAGTGGAAAGACCAGGAAGGCAGCCTGTTGACTGGATTACGTGGCGTTGAGAATGCTGAATTTCTGCAGATTCATAGCCCAAACGTGAATAACCAGGAAGGAAGTTTTAAATGAACGCTTGTGCTCGGAAGTGTGATTATTCTGGATTTAAAAGATGGATGTCCTCTCCTGCCGCATCTGGAGCAGCAATTGCTCCAGGCAACTACAGGTAGTCCTCGATTTACAGCAGTTCATTTAGTGACCGTTGAAAGTTACGACGGCACTAAAAAGTTGACTTATGAGCATTTTTCATACTTACGACCATTACAGCCCCATGATCATGCGACCAAAATTCGGACGCTTGGCAACTGGCGTGTACTTATGACGGTTGGAGTGTCCCGAGGTCACGTGATCCCCTTTTGCAACCTTCTGAGAAGTCCATGGGGAAGCCAGGTTCACTTAACAACTGCAGTGATTCTGTTCACAACTGTGGCTGGAAAGGTCGTAAAATGGGGTAAAACTCGCTTAACAACTGTCTCACTCAGCAACGGAAATGTTTGGGCTCAATTGTGGTCGTAAAATGAGGATTACTGAAGTAAAGTAGTCCTTGACTTATGACCACAGTTGGGATCCATTATTAAGCATTATTATTATTATTATTAAGTCGATGGTTAAATGAGAGGTGCCCAATTTTGCGACTTTTTTGCCACAGTTGTGAAGTGAATCACTTAAGTGAGTTGTGCGGTCGTTAAGCGAATCAGGCTTCCCTCATTGATTTTGCTTGTCGGAACCTGGCTGGGAAAGTCGCCAATGGCGATGACATGCTACCACCATCCTAAATACATACTGGTTACCGAGTGCCTAAATTTTTTGATCATGTGACCATAGAGATGCTGCACCGGTCGTAAGTGCGAGGACCGATCCTAAGTCACTTTTTTCCCAGTGCTGTTCTAACTTCAAACAGTCACTAAACAAATATGATTGTCAGTCGAGGATTCCCTGCAGATAAATCTGGTGGGTGTCTTGTTTCTTTTTATTTTTGAGTTCTACCACAAACGTCTAAGACCGTGATGGCGAACCTATGGCACGCATGCCACAGGTGGCATGCAGAGCCCCCTCTGTGGGCACGCAAGCCGTCGCCCAACTCAGCTTCACCATGCATGCGCGCATGCCTCCCGCTGGCCAGCTGATGTTTGAGTATCTGCAGCAAATGCACGGATGGCGGGGCGCATGTGGGAGATGTGTGCGCATGCACAGGGGTCATGCGTGCATGCATGGGGAGTGCGGGGAGGTCACGCATGCACGTGTGTGTGTGTGTCGCACGTGCATTGCATTGTGGGTTCCGGCACACACGTGCTGTCGCCCGCGCGCACGCTTTCAGCACGCGACGAGAAAAAGGTTAGCCATCCCTGGTCTAAGAGGTTGGAGAGTTGGTTAGAAGAAGACTCGGTTGGGTAGGATCCACCAAACTCAAATGTCCCTTGGCCTTTCCCCCCCCCTCGAATGGACTAATGAAAAAGGAGAATTGTCGTGCTGCCAATTAAAATACTGTAATTTCGGGAATCCTCCTTTGTAAATGTTCCTCTCTCTTTAGAGGAAAAGAGATGCCAGATGTTGGATTGATGCAGAACATTCAAGGACCAAGATTAGCGTAGACTAGGGTGGGAAAGGTCCTTCCCCCAGGTTGCTTTCTAGGAACGCATGTTGCGGAATGGACTACGGGGGAGGTGCAGCCATTTTGAGAAAGGCCAGACCATCCCGAAACAGCCATTTTGTATGAGCGCTCACAGTATGATCAGTGGTGGGCTGCAACCGGTTTAACAACCGGTTCGGTGACCGCACGCCTAACGCGCTTGCGCGCAGGGTTCAAAATGCAGCTTACTTTCTAAGGCAGCCCCCGTAAGTAGAACAGCGGAGGGGCGGAAATCAGCTAAGCCAGAAATAAGGAAATATACGACAGGATAGCACAGGGGTGGGCGGACAGGGCCAGTTGATCCTTGGAACTAGCGGTTCGCCCAAACTGGTCTGAACTGGTAGCAGCCCATCACTGAATATGACGCTCCGAATCCAGAACGGGACGCAATTCTCCACATACGTTGGGGTCCATCCTGGTTCGTCTCAAGTCTTCTGCTTTGCGTTTTCCTAAACATCTGCTTCTCGTAGTCCATCCTCTGTGGTAGAAACTCCAGTAATTCAGCCGTGTTTTTATTAAGCCCAATGAAACGCTGATGGCTTCTCCTTGCTCCGAACACTCAACGTCAAGAATCCTAACTGGATTCACATGTCCGGTTTGACGTGTTGAGTGGGTTGTGCGGCTTCCACTTAATAAGATTCATTCAACAATCCAGTTGCAATATGCACCAGACAGATCATGTCCATGTAATTGCACTTTTTTATTTGCAAATTGTTCTTGTAAGAAACAGGACCTGAAAATATCTCCAGGAAGACTTAACGGAAGAGTCTTCTCTTCCTACCAGTGATGGTTTTGTAAGATCTGAGAACTTGGCGAGAATCTATTGTCTGTTGCGTGAATTCTTGGACGTATCAAACCATGGCAAGGAAAGAAATCCTTCTGCATATCTTTGTCCTACCACTTTGTAGACATCTACCCTGTTTTCCCCAAAATAAGACATCCCCTGATAATAAGCCCAATGGGGCTTTTGAGTGCATGGCAATAAGGTCAAGCGCTTATTTCAGGGTTCAAAAAAATATAAGGCAGGGTCTTATTTTCGGGGAAACACGGTGGATGGGAGAAAACTTTTTTTCTTCTTCATCCCAAACAAGACCCTTTAGGGAAGTTCTTAACAAATAGAAGTCTGTAGAGATTCTCAGTCATCCAGGTCCTGGTTGTCCCAAAGGTGCTTTTTCAGGAGGCAACTGGACTTTCTTGCGTTTTCTTTTGAAGACGTTTCGCTTATCATATAAGAAGCTTCTTCAGCTCTGACGGGATAGTGGGGAATGGAAGCTGAAGAAGCTTCTTGGATGAGAAGCGAAACGTCTTCAAAAGAAAAACCAAGAAAGTCTCCTCTTTTATTCCCTATGGGACGGGCCATCCATCGTCCACCTGTGGCCTTACTCCCAAGTCGACCCTTGTTCCTTAGCTGTTCCCTTCGTCTGGCAGCTCTGCGCATGCGCACACAGGGAACAGGCTCCAGCTGTTCATCTGCCTCACTGATGTCTGACTCCAAAGGCAGCTGATAACTGTCAGACGGCCCTGGCCCCATCTCTGCCTCAGACGCAGAGCACTCCCCAGACTCCAGGACTGGCCCATGTTCCTCCCCAACCTCCTCACTGTCCGAATCTGCTGCCAGCTCCACTGGCCGCTGGTGGACCACAACACTATCATCCCTCTTTCCTGCAAACGCCGTCCTAAAGAAATAAATCCTGAAGCTTTACCCAAAAATGTCCTCCCCACCCCCCCAAAAAACCAACCTCACAAAAAATAGCAGATTTTTCCCTTCGTTCTGGGCCAACTTGGAGGAACCATCTCTGTTGTTTCCCTTGCCTGCAAAACTGGAGGAGATATTTGAAAAGTTATCTTGTTTTTCTCCCATGGTGAGCTAAGCAGGCGTGACAAGTCTGGGCATGTCCGACTTCAAATGTTTATTTATTTTACATGATATTTTTCCTTCCTACTTTGAATCATTCAAATTCCGAACGGGCGACATGAAATAATAATGGTGTCATATTGTTTTTTAGGAGATGGCAAACTCCGTTTATTTGGTGATGGAGGTGAGCGATTCTAAGATAGATTTTTATTTTGCCCCCTTTTAAAAAAAAAGAATTCATGCATGATATTGTTTATTTATTAAAGTTTTATGCTGTTTTCATCTCGAACTGCAGAGTGCTAGTTGTTATTTTATTTATTGACCTGAATGTCGAATAATTTGGCTTAGCTGATGAATTCTTGCTTCTGTTTATTCTCCCCCTCTTTAGTATTGCAACGGTGGAGATTTGGCTGACTATTTGCACAGTACGTATTGTAAGAATACCATCTGATTTTTTTTTCATAATATTAACATCAATATTAGGAAACGGAAAATAATATCAGGCACAAAATCCCTTGTTAAATGAGTGTCATACATGCAGTTTGATAGGGGTGTTCCAGATGGCATTCCGCTAGCACGTTTGTCCTGGACTTCTAATTTATTGTTGTTTTTGTTGTTGCTTTTTCCTTTTTAATTGCAGGCATAATTAATGCCAACAGCGCCTATTTTCATCCAGACTAAACAATCGAGGCATAGGTGGTCTCCCAGGCTAGCGAAATTTTTATTGACAGCTTTAGTTTATAGAAATCGTTTGGGGCCTTTAGTAAATTGTTAAATTTTGTACGGTCTTTCCCCTTTTATATATGTATGTATTGTTTTTATCTTCTATCTATCTAAACACTTTTAACATCAGATTAATTAAGAAATGTCTTAAATGAACACAAAGGAAAAAGAGGCATAACTATTTCACTTCGAACATCAGATTAAGAAATATCTTAAATGAACAAGCAAAGTAAAAGGGGCATAATTATTTGAATGGGTGTTCTCCCGTGCTGGAATATTTAAGACAGAATTTATTTATTTATTTATTTATTTATTTATTTATTTATTTATTTATTTATTTATTTATTTATTTATTTATTTATTTATTTATTTATTTATTTATTTATTTATTATTTGTGAGACATATACTGCCTCATAGTGCAAGCACTCTCTAAGCGGTTTACACCATTAAGCACTGTGATCAGCAGGTCAGCGGTTCAAATCTCACCGGCTCAAGGTTGACTCAGCCTTCCCCATCCTTCCGAGGTAGGTAAAATGAGGACCCAGATTGTTGGGGGCAATATAAATATATACATTGCTTACTGGTGTAAACCGCTTAGAGAGTGCTTGCACTATGAGGCGGTATATAAATGTCACTAATAAATAAATAATAAATAAATGTATATTTATATTGCCCCCAACAATCTGGGTCCTCATTTTACCTACCTCGGAAGGATGGAAGGCTGAGTCAACCCTGAGCCGGTGAGATTTGAACCGCTGAACTGCTGATCACAGTCAGCTAAAGTAGCCTGCAGTACTGCACTCTAACTGCTGCGCCACCTCGGCTCTTAAATGAGAATGACTGGAGTTCATCCCCAATTTCATTATATTTAGAAATATGTTTTCATTCAAACTCTGGTACAAGCCAGCCATCTGATTAGAATAAAAAAAAACTTCACTAGACTTTTTTGATAGTTGATTGTGCCTGTCCAGCAACACACAAAACAAAACTTTTCAAAGAGATTTTTGAAGTCTTCATGATCTCCAGACAGAGACCTGGCCCTATTGATAATTTTTTTAAGCAGCAGCTTTTTGTAATTCTCGTCAACCTAATGCATTCAAGTCCTCCAAAACTGCCATCCTCTAAAAATAAAAGCTTTTAAAAACACGCTAACAAAAAGATGAAAGCTGTGTCGTTGTGTTGATTAATCTTCCTTGCCCAGTTCTTCCTGGCCTGGGTTCAAACACGTTCTGTGTTAATCCAGGTTGTTTGTTCTTTGGGGCTTAATCTTGCACCACGTCAACGGGCAAAAACAAGAGATGTAGAAAGGTAAAAAAAAATAAATAATGGGGCAAAACTCGCTCTGTCTCGCTTAGCAACGGAAATTTGGGGCCTAGTTGTGGTCGTAAGTTAAGGACTACCTGTATCAAGGAACAGGTGGTGTTAATCCAGGTTGTTGTTGTTCGGGGCTTAATCTTGCACCACTTAACGTTTGAGGAAGAAGGTACCCCACTGGATTAATTGTTGACAGCTTCTCACCATTAGGATCCAATCAGAATAAGAGCTGGAAGGGACCTTGGAGGTTTTCTAGTCCAACCCCCTGCTCAAGCAGGAGGCCCTATACCATTTCAGGCAAATGGTTGACCAGTCTCTTCTCAAAAACCTCCAGTGATGAAGCATTCACAACTTCTGGAGGCAAACAGTTCCACTGGTTAATTTTTCTCACTGTTAGGAAGTTTCTCCTTAATTCCAGGTTGCTTCCCTCCTTGGTTAGTTTCCACTCATTGTTTCTTGTCCTGCCTTCAGGTGCTTTGGAGAATAATTTGACTCCCCTCCTCTTTGTGGCAGCCTCTCAAATACTGGAATACTGCTATCATGTCACCCCTAATTCTTCTTTTCTCTAGATTGGCCAAACCCAAATCCTGCAACCATTCTTCGTATGTTTTAGCCTTCAGGCCCTTCATCATCTTAGTTGCTCTTCTTTGCACTTTTTCCAAAGTCTCAACATCTTTTTTGTAATGTGGAGACCAAAACTGAGTGCAGTATTCTAGGTGTAGCCTTACTAAGGTTTTACAAAGCGGTACTAATACTTCACGTGATTTTGATTCTATGTTTATACAAGCAAGGATTGTATTAGCTTTTTTGGCTGCTGCCGCACACTGCTGGCTCATGTTTAAGGGATCGTCCACTAGGACTCCAAGGTCCCTCTCACAGTTACTGGTTTTGAGCCATGTTTCACCCAATCTGTACTTGTAGCTTTGGTTTTTCCTGCCCAGGTGTAAAACCTTTGGCAGTAAAATCTGTTTGACAATACTCAATAATAATCAGCAAATTTCACCGCTGTTTCCCCCTCTCTTCCTTTGGACAGGTATGAGAACTCTCAGCGAAGACACGATCCGTCTCTTTTTCCAGCAAATTGCAGGCGCCATGAGAGTTTTGCATAGCAAAGGCATCATTCACAGGGATCTGAAGCCCCAGAATATTCTGCTTTCCTTCACGGGCGGCAAGAAGTCGAACCCGAATAACATCCGGATCAAGATCGGTAAGTGGGAAATGAAAGGGACGAAAGACGCTATGAAAAAGAGAGAGAGAGAGAAGGAGACAGAGAGATGGAAGGGGAGAGAGAGGGAGAGATATGGAAAGAGAGAGAGAGAGATATGGAAAGAGAGAGAGAGAGAGATGGAAGGAGAGAGAGAGATGGAAGGGGAGAGAGAGATATGGAAAGAGAGAGAGAGAGAGAGAGATGGAAGGAGATAGAGAGATGGAAGGAGAGAGAGATGGAAGGAGAGAGAGATGGAAGGAGAGAGAAAGATGGAAGGAGAGAGAGAAAGAAAGAGAGAGAGATGGAAAGAGAGATAGAAAGAGAGAGATGGAAAGAGAGAGATGGAAGGAGAGAGAGAGTTGGAAGGGGAGAGAGAGAGATATGGAAAGAGAGAGAGAGAGAGAGAGAGATGGAAGGAGAGAGAGAGATGGAAGGGGAGAAAGAGGGATGGAAAGAGAGAGAGAGAGATGGAAGGAGAGAAAGATGGAAGGAGAGAGAGATAGAAGGAGAGAGAGAGATAGAAAGAGAGAGAGATGGAAAGAGAGAGATGGAGAGAGAAAAATGGAAGGAGAGAGAGATGGAAGGAGAGAAAGATGGAAGGAGAGAGAGATGGAGAGAGACAGAGAGAGAGAAAGAGAGATGGAGAGAGAGAGAGAGAGATTGTTTACAATTTGATCTAAGACTCTAGTCCTGTTTGTGTTTTTCTGGAGTGATAGTGGTAAATCCCAGGGATTTCAGCGGATTTTAATCTTTAGGAAGTATGATTTGGGTTTGCCATCACCGATGGAAAAATATGGGTTTGTTAATTTGGCTCCAGGCTGATCTCCCAGCTTTTCCTTATCGCAATAGTTCTAAAAAAAATCTGTTACGGTTGTTACTGTTTTTATCAATTAAAAAATAGCACAAAAGGAAGCAGAGGTGGGGAGGGAGGAGGAAAACAGCGTTTCATATTTAATGGTTCTTGCCAAAGCCAATTGTAACCCCACCGTCTTTCCCCCCTTCTCCTATTTGCTTCTCTGTGTAGCTGATTTTGGATTTGCACGCTACCTACAGAATAATATGATGGCGGTGACGTTATGTGGGTCTCCCATGTACATGGTAAGGGACAGCTTGGTTTATTTGCATTTCCCCCCCACTCCCCAAAATTGGTTTTAGAGTTGAAAAACTCGGAAAGCGCCACAAATTGTTGCTGTTTCTATTGCTCGAAAAAAGAGCAGTGTTTGTGTCACGGTGTGAATATTGTCAGTTGTATGCCTATGCAGGGTGATGCACCCCTATTCTAATATTATGGTATATTCCAATACAAGCAGAACACGTGATATGATCTTGTACGCATGTCCACATTCCTGATCCACCATTAATCAC
Organism: Diadophis punctatus similis; assembly: GCA_023053685.1. NCBI lineage: Eukaryota > Metazoa > Chordata > Lepidosauria > Squamata > Dipsadidae > Diadophis > Diadophis punctatus. The sequence continues at coordinate 485,567 of JALIGW010000073.1, read as the reverse complement.
TTTTGACTTGGCTCTTGACCGGAACGGTCGCGTTTTTCTTAGCAGAGATGTAATTATTCAGGGTTTATTGTTTTTGTACCGAAATACATATTTCTATTAGACTTGACTTTATTTCTAACTGTCTGAATTCCAAGCCAAGATCCAAATTGCCTCTATGAGATTTATTCTCACCCCAACAGAGGAGCCGAGGTGGCGCAGTGGTTAGAGTGCAGCACTGCAGGCTACTTCAGCTGACTGCTAGTTCAGCAGTTCAGCTGTTCAAATCTCACCAGGCTCAAGGTTGACTCAGCCTTCCATCCTTCTGAGGTGGGTAAAATGAGGACCCAGATTGTTGGGGGCAATATGCTGAACTCTGTAAACCGCCTAGAGAGGGCTGTAAAGCACTATGAAGCAGTATATAAGTCTAAGTGCTATTGCTATTGTTCTTCCTTTCCTTCCTTCCTCCCTCCCTCCCTCCCTTCCTTCCTCCCTCCCTCCCTCCCACCCACCCACCCACCCATCCATGGTGCACAGTGGTTAGCATACAATATTGCAAACTAACTCTGCCCACTGAAGGAGTTCGATCCTGAGTGGCTCAAAGGTTGACTCAGCCTTCCATCCTTCTGAGGTGGGTAAAATGAGGACCCAGATTGTTGGGGGCAATATGCTGAACTCTGTAAACCGCTTAGAGAGGGCTGTAAAGCACTATGAAGCGGTATATAAGTCTAAGTGCTATTGCTATTGATGAGGCTAGCTGTCATTTATCCTGGGAAAGGAAGTGGTTGCAGTCTGTGAGTGGACTCCCTTGGTTTTGCTGTCCTGTCCTTTTCTCTGATATTGTGCCCGAGGTTACGTACACACAAAGCTACGTGGTCTTCCATCCCAAGTCTGTATGTTAGTCTGTATTTTGAGGACCTAAAAAGGGCGAGGATGGTGTTTGTTTACCCAGGAAGTTGCATGATTCCTGGCAGAGGGATGATCTGATGGTCAGTAGCAGTAATTGTGAGAGGGACCTTGGAGTCCTAGTGGACAACCATTTAAAATATGAGCCAGCCGTGTGCAGTAGCTGCCAAAAAAGCCAACACAGTTCTAGGCTGCATTAACAGAGGGATAGAATCAAGATCATGTGACATGTTAGTACCACTTTATAATGCCTTGGTAAGGCCACACTTGGAATCCTGCATCCAGTTTTGGTCGCCACGATGTAAAAAGGATGTTGAGACTCTAGAAAGAGTGCAGAGAAGAGCAACAAAGAGGATTAGGGGACTGGAGGCTAAAACATATGAAGAATGGTTGCAGGAACTGAGCATGGCTAGTTTAATGAAAAGAAGGACCAGGGGTGATTTGATAGCAGTCTTCCAATATTTGAGGGGCTGCCACAAAGAAGAGGGAGTCAAGCTATTCTCCAAAGCACCTGAAGGCAGGACAAGAAGCAATGGGTGGAAGCTAATCAAGAAGAGAAGCAACCTAGAACTAAGGAGAAATTTCCTAACAGTGAGAACAATTAATCAGTGTAACTTGCCTCCAGAAGTTATGGGTGCTCCAACATTGGAAGTTTTTAAGAAGAGATTGGATAACCCTTTGTCTGAAATGGTATGGGGTTTCCTACCTAAGCAGGGGGTTTGACTAAAAGACCTCCAAGGTATCTTCCAACTCTGTTATTCTATTCTAATTTATTTAAAAATTGATATGGCTGCACTCCAGTGACCCTGGATGGCATGCAAAGATTAAAACAACAGACATACTCCAATGCTTCTTTTTTATTATCTGATGAAGTGGATTTTGCTGTGTGTTGGAAACTGAACTGGATGATCTTGAAGGTCCCTTCCACAGGTTCCGATTTTTGGCTGTGGATTCTTGCTCTGGGCGGGCAGCGGGGTTGGAATAGATGACCCCGAAGGTCCCCTTCACAGTTTACGTTCTATGATTCTCTGCATGTGTACAATGCAGGTAAATCCTCGGCTGACTGCCATTCGTTCAGCAAAAATGTAGAGAGAAGAGAGTTTATTGATCGGTTGTGCAACTAAGTTGTAAAAGAGATCTTCTTGATGCTCTTAAATTGGGGAGGGCAGGTTGTATATTCAGATCGTGTGGGATGGAGGAGGTTCGTATTCGATAAGGACCAAGTGAGCCAGAGTCATTTCTGACTTTCTGCCAGCCTCCCTGTGGATCTTCCTCGTAGGAAGCTGGCAGGCAGCATTAGAAACGACAAACCTGATCGCAGCGGTGCGGTAGCATCGAAGCACCCACAACTTTGCCGAATGTCAATCCCCTGGGAGTCAGATTTGGGGTGCATTCTGTAACTGAAGCCCATTTGGAAGCCCGTTGATTCAAAAATGGTTGCTCTCTGACCCAGCGTTTTGCCTAATTGAAGGTTACAAACAGACACGCGAGTTTTGAGCAGCCTGGTGAATTTGTTGTTCCTGAAGCCAGAACATGAGTTCTTCACGGCAGGAGTCACCCAGTGAGAAAGAGGAAGCAGATGTAAGACGTGAGCGGAGTGTCTGATTCAGACTGGAGGCAAATAATATCCCTCCAGCCCTCTTGATTCATTAAGAAGATTTATGACGCGGACCTAGTTGGGCAACTTTCTCCAATGTGCAAAGAAAGAGTTTGTTATGGAAAAGGCAGTCGAGTGGATAGATCCATCCAGCATCTCTTGAGCTGCGTTTACATGTGTAAACCACGTTGGTTGAACCAGTTCAAGGCTCTCTGGGCTGTTTAGCATCTACCAAGATAAGAGATTTGGAAACTTGAAGGTTGGCGAGGAGTCCTTCAAGGATCTCGGCATGTTTAGTCTGTGGAATAGATAATTACAGGGAGATGCAACACCTGTTTTGAAACCTTAGAAGGGATGTCATAAAAGAGACTGGATTTGTTCTCTGTTGCTCCTGAGGGGAGGAACAGAACCGGTGGGTTCAAACTACAAATGCTAAGTTCACGGTAGACATCAGAAGGAACTTGATGGGTGCTCTGAACCAGTGCAACAGGCTGCCACATGAAGTAGGCCGTTGGCCTTCAGGTCTCCCAATGGAGGCTGGATGGTCATCTGTGGAAGATACTGTAGTGCAGGGGACTCCAACCCCCAGGCTGTGACCCACTACCGGGCTGCGGCCTGTTTGGAACCGGGCCATGTGGGCAGCGAGCGAGTGTGTGTACAAAGGTTCCCTCGCGTGTGAAACTCCTTTTGTGCGAGCGGTGGCCATCTTGCATTCACGCACGAAACTTCCCTCACGTGAGCGGCGGCCATCTTGCACTCACGCACGAAACTTCCCTCATGTGAGCGGCGGCCATCTTGCACTCACGCACGAAACTTCCCTCATGTGAGCGGCGGCCATCTGGCACTTACTTACACAAAATTTCCCTCGCACAAGCGGTGGCCATCTTGTGCTCAAGCACAAAACTTCCCTTGCATGAGCGGCAGCCATCTTGCGCTCACGCACGAAACTTCCCTTGTGCGAACAGCGGTCATCTTGCGCTCATGTGTGAAGCTTCAATCGGAGCCACACGCGCTCTGGCGCACCCCGCCTACAACTTACAAGGAACTATTCCCATTCCCCACCCCACTACTAGACCGCCAAGCCAGGAAGAGCCGAGGTGGCGCATTGGTTAAAATGCAGCACTGCAGTTCAGCAGTTCAGCTGTTCAAATCTCACCGGCTCAAGGTTGACTCAGCCTTTCATCCTTCCGAGGTGGGTAAAATGAGGACCCAGATTGTTGGGGGCAATATGCTGAACTCTGTAAAACCGCTTTTAGTAGTGCTGTAAAGCACTATGAAGCGGTATATAAGTCTAAGTGCTATTGCTATTTGAGGTCTGTTGCTCTAGTGGATCCTGGACTGGGTAGAGGGTTGAGGTAGATGACCTCTAAGGTTGCTTCCAACCTTCTCTTGAGTCATGTCCAAGACCTCTACGTGAGGCCGAAGCCAGATGCATCATATTAAATTCTGTGGACTTTGAGATGGGGGGTGGCGAATTCATGTAGATACTGAGCTGTTAAGTTGGGAGTAGCCAATGATGGTGGATGATCTTCTGGTTGATAGGAGCCCAGCCTTAAATACCATACCACTTGCCTTGTTCTTTCTTGTGAGCTTTGGGGTGCCTTTGAGTGCCATGGAATGACACAAAAAGGACAAGGTGGACCTTGGTCTGATCCGACCCTGGAGTTCCTCCCCCTGTTCTTACTTGACCCTGGCCCGGCCTTCATGGTTTGTTCCGATGTTTTAAGGTCTTGAAATGGAATGTACAGGTCAGGAAAGTTGAACAGGTTCCTCAACGCCTCCTGTGAACTGACCAGACGCTAGCCAGACTGCCTGCAGGTCTGTTGCAACACATGGTCTGGGGTCCTTGGAGGAAGCCAAGTGGAAAAAAAGAGAACGTGACATTAGAAGCCCCGTTTTTCCCACCCTGGGAGGAGGAGAGAGGAAGAAGTGAGAGACAGGCTGATGAGATTTGACCAGGATTTAAAATACCACAAAGAAGTCAACAAGACGAGTGTTTTAGCCAGGTTCTTGCGGATAAATCAGGAAACACCTGTGCATAGGACAATGATAGAGTGCACCAGGTGCCAATACAGTATGTCTTCAGATATGTCCCTTTTGATATCCACTGAGCTTTATCCCATTGTGGCCACTTTTTTTTTGATTAACAGAGTTGGAAGGGACCTTGTAGGTCATCTAGTCCAACCCCCCGCCCAAGCAGGAGACCCTACACCAGTGGTGGCCAACCTTAAGCATACCATCCGCCAAATTTTTTCGCAGACAAGTTCAGATCCGCCATTTATTATTTATTTATTTTTTTGGTCATTTTTGTATGCTGCCCCACTCCCGTTGGACAATTCTGCCTCTGCCTACCAGCATCAGGATCAGTGGCATCCTCACTTCCACTCGGATTTTGATAACGAGCAGCACAGATCTTTTTATCCATTTAAAACAAACCCTATCACCGATGGGCATTTAACTGGAGCGGGTGGGGTGGGGTGGGGGATGATTTTCATGGGGGAAGAAGAAAGACTTGGCACCGAATGCTTCCTACCTATAGATGTAGGCATTGAAAGCCTGGCTTTCTCGCAGCAAGGTCTGATAGAGAGGCAGCACTTCAGTCCTCCTGGACGCTGCCATCTCATAAACACCTTGCTGGGCTTTGCCTGCCCCTTCTCCAGACAACCCAGGCAGTCGGCTTCTGCTTCTGGCCAGGAGGAAAGGGAAAGTGAGTCTGCGGAGGAGTAGGAGTAGGAGTAGGAGGAGGGCGTGCAGCTCTGCAATGTGCCATGGGGAACTGGGATAGGAAAGCAATTTTGGGTGGCGGCACCAGCTGGAACTGCCTGCCACCTGAAACACAATGCACTTTTTTGGCTTCCACATGCCCGGTTGAAGATCGTACTTCATCTGGATGGGGAAGCCGCCGGCGCCAGCAGGTTGAGCGGAGCCGCCTGCACCATGGAGGAACCCCCCACCCCGTGCCTTCCCCCCTCCCCTGCTACCAGCTGCTTCACCTTTCTCTGCACGTGGTGGGGAAGGGCTCAGAGAGGAGCCCAAGGTTGGGGAAGAGAGCATGGAATGGGGGGATCCGTCCTCCCCAATCCTGATCAACCAGTCCTCACTAGTTCACCCGCTAGCTGCCAGGGGCACGATCCGCGTGGTTCTCCGGCCAGGAAACTTCGTAATGGGAAGTGTAGGGGGGAAAAACCCCTCCAGCTGTGAAGCCTGCACTGGGAGACAGGAGCCGAAGCAGCCTTCTAAAAGCAAGGTTTTTGAAATCCTGGAGGAAAGCCATTTGTTGCAATTCTAATTTCTGCTATCAGGACGCAGGGTGCGAGGTTGTGGTTCCCACCGAATCACTGAAAGCAGGTAAAGCAGGAGACGTTTGCCTGGCACGATGCAAGCACTGTGTCCCGATCACAGAAATCGGAATTGCAACAATGGCAAAGCATCACCGCAGCTGGTTTACCCCACACCTTGCACCACATGCACCTGGACAAACCCTTCCATCTCACAGGCAGCCTTGGCAGTAGCGGAGTTCTCATGAGAGCAATCAGTGAAATGGAACTCAAAGGGCTTTGGAAGACGCGCCCGCTCCTAACCTCGTCCAAACTTTCCTCCCTGATTCCAAAACCTTGCTTTTGGAAGGCTGCTTCGGCTCCTGTTGTCCAGTGCGGGCTTTGCAGCTGGAGAGGTTCCCCCCCCTACTCTTCCCATTACAAAGTTTCCTGGCCAGAGAACCACACGGATTTCGCCCCTGGCAGCTGGCCTCCGAGGACTGCTTGATCAGGATTGGGGAGGATGGATCCCTGCATTCCACGCTCTCTTCTCCCCCACCCGGGCTCCCCTCCTAGCCCTTCTGCACCATGCGTGGAGAAAGGCAAAGCAACCGAATTAAAAGAAACTCACCAAGCGCAGGTTTCCCAAGACGTCCCTTCTCTGAAGCTTGCTCTGCTGCCGGTGCTTGTGACTGACTACTTCCTCCTCTGCTATGCTCTTCTATGACTCGTGGACTTCAACTCCCAGAATTCCTGTGCCAGCATGATTGGCTCAGGAATTCTGGGAGTTGAAGTTCACAAGTCATAGAAGAGCCAACTTTGTCGCTTTGTTTTGTCGCTGTCGGAGTTTGACTTCGAACTGCGCGCGCTCTCCAGAATTATGCAGGAAGAAAAGGATCGGACAATAAGAAGGTCGGAATCACTTTCGCTCGCTAAATTTTAGTGAGCGAAAGTGATTCCGACCTTCTTATTGTCCAATCCCCTTCTTCCTGCATAATAAGCATCAGCCTTTTCTGTCCATTGGATGATTGCAATGCGCCACTTGCAATCATCCAATGCGCCACGTTTGGCGCATGCGCCACTGTTTGGCCATCCCTGCCCTACACCATTTCTGACAGATGGCAGTCCTGTCTCTTCTTGAAAGCCTCCAGTGATGAAGCTCCCACAACTTCCGAAGGCAACTTCTGTTCCACTGGTTGATTGCTCTGACTGTCAGAAAATTTCTCCTTATTTCCACGTTGAATCTCTCCTTGTTCAGTTTCCATCCATTATTCCTTGTCTGGCCTTTGGGTGCCTTGGAAAACAGCTTGACCCCCTCCTCTCTGTGGTAGCCCTTCAGATATTGGAAGACTGCTATTCTGTTTCCCCTGGTCTTTCTCTTCACTAGACTAGCCATGCCCAGTTCCTGCAACCGTTCATTGTATGTTTTAATCTCCAGTCCCCTAATCATCCTGGTTGCTCTTCTCTGCACTCTTTCTAGAGTCTCAACATCTTTTTTATGGTGTGGTGACCAAAACTGGATGCAGGACTCTAGGTGTGGTCTTACTAAGGCTTTATAGAGTGGTATTAGTACCTCACTTGATCTTGACTGTATCCCTCTGTTAATGCATTTCCATCCTACTTTCTCTTCATTCAAAATTGCCTCCTAAGAAACTGGAAGCATTTGCAAGTCAAGCATTATTCCCACTGCCAATAATACTTGGAGGTCTTATGAGCATAGTGGAGACATCACTTTGCTGAAAAAGGTCCATCTAGTCAAAGCGATGGTTTTCCCAGGAATAATGTATGGCTGTGAGAGTTGGGCCATAAGGAAGGCTGAGCGCCGAAGAATTGATGCTGTCGAACTGTAGGGTTGGAGAAGACTCTTGAAGAGTCCCTTGGAGATCCAATCGGTCGATCCTAAAGGAGCCTTAGTTAGACCACACCTAGAATACTACATCTAGTTTTGGTCACCACACTATAAAAAACATGTTCAGACTCTAGAAAGAGTGCAGAGAAGAGCAACCAAGATGATTAGGGGACTGGAGGCTAAAACATACAATGAACGGTTGCAGGAACTGGGCACGGCTGGTCTAGTGAAGAGAAGGACCAGGGGAGACAGGATAGCAGTCTTCCAATATTTGAGGGGCTGCCACAGAGAGGAAGGGGGGTCAAGCTATTTTCCAAAGCACCCAAAGCCCAGACAAGGAATATTGGATGTAAACTGATCAAGGAGAGATTCAACCTGGAAATAAGGAGAAATTTTCTGACAGTGAGAACAATCAACCAATGGAACAGAAGTTGCCTTCAGAAGTTGTGGGAGCTTCATCGCTGGAGGCTTTCAAGAAGAGACTGGACTGCCATCTGTCAGAAATGGTGTAGGGTTTCCTGCTTGGGCGCCGGGGGGGATTGGACTAGATGACCTGCAAGGTCCCTTCCAACTCTGTTAACCTGTATCTATCAAGTCTGACTGTTCCTTGGGAGGACAGATCCTGAAGTTGAAGCTCGAATACTTTGGCCAGCTAATGGGAAGAGAGGACTCCTTGGAGAAGACCCCGATGTTGGGAAAGATGGAAGGCCAAAGGAGAAAGAGACGGTAGAGGAGGAGATGGTTAGATAGTGTCATCAATGCAATGAACATGAGTTTGGGGAAAGTCTGGGAGACTGTGGAGGATGGAGGAGGGGAGAGGGCTGGCACACTGGGGTCCATTAGGTTGCAAAGAGCTGGACACAACTTAGTAACTGAACAGGTTGTATGCATTTTTAAAAAGTCTTTGAGATCTAAATTCTCTCTCGAAGCAGATCCCTGATCACCCTGCCTGGTCTTTTAACTTCAGTTGAATTCCCATTGTTGGGTTTTTTCTTCTTCTTTTCTTTAAAAGGAGGCTAGCATGATGCAAAAAAAGATCTTGTGGGTTTTTCCGAGAATGCCTTTGTGCACCATGCAAGCTCCATTCACGTTTTAGAGAGGAAACTCACAAAGGAACAAAAGCTTAAAATGCTTCCAGTGACCTCTTTCCACCAGAAAGTTAAAAAGCATCCCAAAATGGTCCTCATTAACCCTGCTTAGGGATGGTCTGGTCTCGCAGCAGCGGTTGTCAGATGCGGCTGTGATTTTGGGGGTGATGCTGGGACGCTAACTTCCAACTTTTTGTGCAAAGCGAAGACTTTGCCACCAAGAGACTACTGCTCTCTTATTGTAGTGGTAGGTGAGAAAGACCTCGGGAGACGGGGAGAAGAGAAGCTATCTAGGGAATGGTCAGATAAGAGACAGCATAGCCCGGAGCTGTATAATGGCAAGATGTTCAGAAGGGCCCCTCCCTAGTTTCTTATTCTGTAAAGGAGAGGGCTGTAATGGTATGGTGCGAAAGACCTTGGGAGACGGAGGAAAGTTTAGGGAAAGGTCAGATAAGAGAAGGCATGGCCCAGAGCTACATAAGGGGCAGAGAAAGAGAAGGGACCCTCCCTAGTTTTTTAGGTTGTAAAGCAGGCGGCAGTAATGGAATGTGAGAAATACCGTGGAAGACGGGGAGAAGAGATGCTGCCTAGGGAATGATCAGATAAGAGACAGCATAGCCCAGAGTTGAACAATGGATGGAGAAAGAGACTCGGAAGGGACCCTCCCTAGTTTCTTAGGCTGTAAAGCAGGCGGCAGTAATGGAAGGAGAGAAAGACCATGGAAGACGGGGAGAAGAGATGCTGCTTGGGAATGATCAGATAAGAGACAGCATAGCCCAGAGTTGAACAATGGGTGGAGAAAGAGACTCGGAAGGGACCCTCCCTAGTTTCTCCAGCTGTAAAGGTGGCAGCAGGACATTTTTACTTTCAGATTTGTAAGATTCTCTTAATGTAGCTTTACCATAAAGTTGAATTACCTCACCTGGTCACGTTTCCTGTCTGGCATACCTGGTAAGGATGACATTTATGAATCTGGGAGGGGTCAAAAGGAAGAAACGGTTTTCCCTTCAGTTAACTGGCTGAAATCAAACACACACACACACACACACACACACATCTAGCAGTTGGCAGGACCATCAGCATTCTGAAGCCAAAGTGTCATTATTCTTTTTTTGGCATTCTGCTGGACTCGGGGTGTTGCGTTTTGTGTTGGTTGCTGACTTCACCCAAAGCACACAATGCCTTCCTGTGCATATCTATTACGGATGCTGCCGGTGTGTGTGTGTATGTGTGTTTCGCTTGCAAGCAAAGCCAGAGACGGCAGAGTTATTAATATCTTGATATAATAGAATGAGATACTCGGCCGTGTTATATTTTTAACACAAAGCTTGGTGGGGAAGACCAGCGGGTTTTAAATACAGGTAATTCTTGACATGCGACCACAATTGAGCCCGACATTTCTCTCTACTGAGTGCGTTTTACGACCCTTCTTGCCACAGTTGTTAAGGGAATCACCGCAGTTGTTAACTTAGCAAGACGGTTGTTAAGTGAATCTGGCTTCCCCATTGATTTGGCTGGTCGGAAGGTCGCAAAAGGGGATCGCGTGACTCTGGAAGTCACTGTTTTCAGTGCCGTTGTGACTTCGAACGGTCACTAAGTGAACTGTCGTAAGTTGAGGACTATCTGTGTGATGCGTTATGTGATGCGATGGGGGAAATGGATTGTGGGGTCGAATTTAGGACGTGAAATTTAAGACGGGCCTTTTGCCGTTTAAGGGGGAAGAGATGCATGAAACCCATGAATAGCGAGCCCCCATGGATTGGCCCCCATTTTTTTCCCTTTAGAATGCTAATCGTGGAACCGATGGGCTCTTAGGAGGTCATCTAGCCCACCCCCCCTCGCTTAGGACAAGGGTTCCCTCGAACATCTGTGAAAACCTGTCCCTCCAGCCTCTGTTGCAAGCCCTCCAGTCAAGTTGCTCACCCCTCCATCGTCTTTCCCAGCGAGTCCGCTTAACCTACCTCGCAGGCTCGTTGTTGGTAGCAGAGCAGGTGGGGGGGTGCCTCGTTTCCCCCCTCCCCCCAGAGTTGACACGCTTGAACGAGAAAAACCAACTTTTAAAATTTAGATACATATATTTGGAGTGCCGCCGGTTACGAGTTTAGCAGAATGTTTTGGCAACACACGTTGTGATTCTATCTTGCTGTTTCAACTTGTTTTGGCAGCTGGGAAGTGCCGCCTGGTTAAAATGTTTGCATGCACGCTTCGTTCTTTGTTTTGGTACAAAGGTGTGTTGGCATTTCCCCCCCCCCCCCCCGCCCAGGGTTGGCTGGAGGCCAATGACTCATTGGCCAACTGAATGAAAACCAGGCTGCTGAGTTGCATAGAAAGAACGTAGAAGAACCTCCAAAATAAATAAATAAATAAATAAACGTTTGAATCTCTCTTTTTATTTCTCCAGCTTTAGCTGACCAAGGGATAAAGTGGAGGGGTTGCTTTTTAATTTTGTTTTGTTTTTTTGGGGAGGGGTCCGTATGGGATTAAATTCCGGGTTTTCTTTCCTCGTTCCAGCGGACTCTGACCAGATTATAGCGTAGCTTTCTCCTCCCTTTCATTAACTACCCAGTTTTAATTTGCAAAGAACACTTAAATCTACCGGCATTCTCAAATCCTCTTCTGGGAGGGCAGCTCGCAGGGTTTGGGGTGATTTCAAAGCAGATGAGACCACCCATGTGTTTTTTTCTGTTCCATTGTAGGCCCCAGAAGTAATTATGTCTCAACATTACGATGCCAAAGCTGATCTGTGGAGCATTGGGACGATAATCTACCAGTGCCTGACGGGAAAAGCACCGTTTCAGGTAAGAGGAAAAGTTCATGGCTGTCCATTTCTCCTGCGACTTTGGGAATCTCTTAAGTACGTTAATTAACTGATTAACATTAACAATACCATTACAGCCCTCTCCTTTACAGAATAAGAAACTAGGGAGGGGCCCTTCTGAACATTTTGCCATTATACAGCTCCGAGTTATGCTGTCTCTTATCTGACCATTCCCTAGGTAGCTTCTCTTCTCCCCGTCTCCCGAGGTCTTTCTCACCTACCACTACAATAAGAGAGCAGTAGTCTCTTGGTGGCAAAGTCTTTGCTTTGCACAAAAAGTTGAAAGTTAGCGTCCCAGCATCACCCCCAAAATCACAGCCGCATCTGACAACCGCTGCTGCGAGACCAGACCATCCCTAAGCAGGGTTAATGAGGACCATTTTGGGATGCTTTTTAACTTTCTGGTGGAAAGAGGTCGCTGGAAGCATTTTAAGCTTTTGTTCCTTTGTGAGTTTCTTCTCTAAAACGTGTATGGAGCTTGCATGGTGCACAAAGTCATTCTGGAAAAACCCACGAGATCTTTTTTTGCATCATGCTAGCCTCCTTTTAAAGAAAAGAAGAAAAAAACCCCAACAATGGGAATTCAACTGAAGTTAAAAGACCAGGCAGGGTGATCAGGGATCTGCTTCGAGAGAGAATTTAGATCTCAAAGACTTTTTAAAAATGCACATAACCTGTTCAGTTACTAAGTTGTGTCCAGCTCTTTGCAACCTAATGGACCACAGTGTGCCAGCCCTCTCCCCTCCTCCATCCTCCACGGTCTCCCAGACTTTCCCCAAACTCATGTTCATTGCATTGATGACCCTATCTAACCATCTCCTCCTCTACCGTCTCTTTCTCCTTTGGCCTTCCATCTTTCCCAACATCGGGGTCTTCTCCAAGGAGTCCTCTCTTCCCATTAGCTGGCCAAAGTATTCGAGCTTCAACTTCAGGTTCTGTCCTCCCAAGGAACAGTCAGACTTGATAGATACAGGTTAACAGAGTTGGAAGGGACCTTGCAGGTCATCTAGTCCAACCCCCTGCCCAAGCAGGAGACCCAAATCTGCGTTGCTGTTGCTTGTCCCAAAGGTGCTGGTTTTTTTTCAAGAGGCAACTGGACTTTTTGCTTTTTCTTTGAAGACGTTTCGCTTCTCATCCAAGAAGCTTCTTCCGCTCTGACTGGATGGTGGGGGATGGAAAGAGCTGAAGAAGCTTCTTGGATGAGAAGGGAAATGTCTTCAGAAGAAAAAAACAAGAAAGTCCAGTTGCCTCTTGGGAAAAAAAAAGCATCTTTGGGACAACCAGGACCTGGAGGACTGAGAATCTCTGCAGACTTTTAGCTATACAATTTGGGATGAACATCCTTTGGATGGTGTGGGAGTAGGAATGGATTTCTAAAGCGGAAAAATAAAATAAAATTGCAGACTACACTCAGGTGACTCTGAGGACACAGATAAACCTCCAAGCGGCCTCAACGACCCTCTAAAAGGATGCAAATGACCAGCTGTCTGCAAGGAATAAAAATCCTTCCATTCCCCACTATCCTGTCAGAGCTGAAGAAGCTTCTTGGATGAGAAGCAAAACGTCTTCAAAAGTAAAAACAAGAAAGTCCAGTTGCCTCTTGAAAAAGCACCCTTGGGACAACCAGGATGACTGAGAATCTCTACAGACTTTTAGCTATACAATTTGGGACGAACACCCTTAGAATGGTGTGGGAGTAGGAATGGATTTCCAGAGGAAAATTGCAGACTATAGGAACCATTTGCACCACTCAGGTGACCCTGAGGACACAGATAAACCTCCAAGGGGCCTCAAGGATTCTCTAAAAGGATGCAAATGACCAGCTGTCTGCAAGGAGTATAAACCCTTCCATCCCCCACCATCCACTCAGAGCTGAAGAAGCTTCTTGGATGAGAAGCGAAACGTCTTCAAAAGAAAAACCAGAAAGTCCAGTCGCCTCGTGGAAACAAAGCACCTTTGGGACAACCATGACCTGGATTACCGAGAATCTCCATAGACAGTTGCTGTTGTTTCTTAAGATAGTTTCCAGACTGCATCGAAGTTTGGCTTCTGATGGACACAGGCTTGATTGTAATCAGTGGTTTTCAAACTCGGCGACATTAAGATGGGTGGACTTCAACTCCCAGAATTCCCCAGCCAGCATGTGTGGACTTCAGTTCCCAGAATTCCTCAGACAGCATGCTTTAACTTTTTGTGTGTGTAGGTAACAGCAGCAGAATAGGGATGAAAAGTAGGCCACCCGGTGATCCTTCCATTCTGCACCGTGGGAGGGATAATTTGGCGAAGAAGGATGTCTCCCAACAGAGATAAAGGAAGAAGGCAAAATGAATACCTTTGAATGGAGGAGATAGGAGGGTACTCTGTAGGTAGTCCTCGATGTACGACCACAGTTGAGCCCAAAATTTCAATTGCTAAGCAAGGTAGCTGTTAAGTGAGTTTTGCGCCATTTTACGCCCTTTCTTGCCACAGTTGTTATGTGACCCCCGGACACTGCAACCGTCATAAATATGAGTCAGTTGCCAAGCAACTGGATTTTGATCAGTGGATCATGGGGATGCTGCAGTGGTCGCAAATGTGAAAAACGGCCATAAGTCCCTTTTTAACTTTGAACGGTCACTGAATGAACTGTTGTACATTGAGGATGATCTGTATTGTCCTTCTGAAACTTGGGGAAGAAGATAGAGTCTCTTTGACTGAGGGCTGAGCTGTGATTATGTCTCCCTTTGTAGTGAAGGATTTGCCTCCTATAATGTGAAAGATTTAACACTTCCTGGCTGGATTAGAAGACTTCCAAGGTCCCTTCCAGCTCTGCTATTCTTATTCTTATTCTTATTCTTATTCTTATTCTTTTTCTTCTTATTATTATTCTTATTATTCTAATTTCTTCTTCTTCTTCTTCTTCTTCTTCTTCTTCTTCTTCTTCTTCTTCTTCTTCTTCTTCTTCTTCTTCTTCTTCTTCTTCTTCTTCTTCTTCTTCTTCTTCTCCCTCTCCCTCTCCCTCTCCCTCTCCCTCTCCCTCTCCCTCTCCCTCTCCCTCTCCTCCTCCTCCTCCTCCTCCTCCTCCTCCTCCTCCTCCTCCTCCTCCTCCTCCTTATTCTTATTCTTCTTATTCCCATTCCCATTCCCATTCCTATTCTTACTGTACTCCTACTCTACCTCTAACTCTACTCCTACTCTACTCTACTCTACTCTACTCTACTCTCTACTCTACTGGGTTGTTCTTTGTATCTTTGGTCCTAGGAAGAGGAAGAGAAAAAGACTTGGGTAGGAGATTAAGCAAATATTTTCTTGTTGGGATTTTACATAGCCGGAGGACCACTGGCTTGGTCCCCTCTGGAGATAGCTAAAGGTCTTTGAAGTTGTCCCTGAATAAATAGCCCAAGGAAGATCCAATCAAGTGTGTTTTCGTGTAAATATTTTCAACTGGTTCTAGATTGTTGTGCCCCAGAGACCTTTTAGCAATTGAATTGCGTTCAACGGGATGATTCTGTTTATTCCTAGAACGCTCTGTTCCAATTCGTAGAAGTGGGAGAACCAGATTCCTTATGAATCTTCACTTCTTGCTTTGGGTATTTTGATGCATTTCCTATGCCTGGTGATTGCACGGGACAGTTGTTCTCCGTTGACCTCTTCTTGGTTATAACGTGTAACCCTGCTAAGGACATTCCAAGGATGACTTCGATGTCATCTTTGTGACCTTCCCATTTTGGCTTAGCCCATCTATGTGTTGGGGTTAAGTTGACCTTTTGAGACAACCAAGATGATAAGACGCTAGAAGGGTTCATGAGGTGGACAGTTGATGTGTTTAGTCTGGAGTGGAGAAGACTTCAGAACAGAATAACAGTCAGAAGGGACCGTAACGATAAAAGAGGACAGTAGGACAGGGACGGTAGGCACAGTGGTGCGCTTATGCACGCCCCTTATAGACCTCTTAGAAACGGGGAGAGGTCAACTGTAGACAGTCTAAGGTTAAAGTTTTGGGGGTTTGGGGAAGAAACCACAGAATCTGGTAGTGCATTCCAGGCATTGATCACTCTGTTGCTGAAGTCGTATTTTCTGAGTTTGGAGTGGTTTACATTTAGTTTGAATCTACTACGTGCTCGTGTATTGCTGCGGTTGAAGCTGAAGTAGTCATTAACAGAAAGGACATATGATTTTATGAACTACATTTAGATCAGATCGTGACTTTGGGGGACAGTCCTGAGAGACTTTTCTGGTGTTCTCCTTTCCGAGGAACTAATCAAGGTCAACCACCCTTCATCAACTCAGGCCTGACTTCAGCATTGTTATCTACACAAACTCTGAGAGCCAGAGGCCATGAGCTAACAACCTTATCTATTTCTGTGGTTGCAGAGAGAGAAGTGAATGCTGATTAGATAAGAGGATGAATTTTAGAAAGCAATCAAAATGCAGAGGTGCCTGCCTTCCAGCGAGAGCTGGTCTTCAAAAATAATAATAATAATAATAAAAGAGACCTCAAATACTGTCCTGGGAAAAGGAAGGAAAAATTCAAAAACAGTCAGATTTGCATATGTTGCCCCAAGCCATTTTGTGTTATGCAAATGTTGGCCTCCCACAGGACTTAAACCGAGTTTGTTTAGTATCAAAATGCTACACTAGTTTTTTAGAAAGGCATGGTTATAAGCCATGAAGGGTCTGGCACTTTATTTATTTATTTATTTATTTATTTATTTGTTTGTTTGTTTGTCTGTCTGTCTGTCTGTCTGTCTGTCTGTCTGTCTGTCTGTCTGTCTGTCTGTCTGTCTGTCTATCTATCTATCTATCTATCTATCTATCTATCTATCTATCTATCTATCTATCACTGTTTTTATTTATTTATTTATTTATTTAGTTATTTATTTATTTAGTTATTTAGTTATTTAGTTATCTGTCTGTCTGTCTGTCTGTCTGTCTGTCTGTCTGTCTGTCTGTCTATCTATCTATCTATCTATCTATCTATCTATCTATCTATCTATCTATCACTGTTTTTATTTATTTATTTATTTATTTATTTATTTATTTATTTATTTATTTATTTATTTATTTATTTATTATTTATTTATTTATTTATTTATTTATTTATTTATTTATTTATTTATTTATTTATTTATTTAGGGTTCTTATATGCCGCCCTATTCCCTGAGGGAGTATATTTTAACCTTCAGGTAGTCCTCAGCATATGACCAAAATTTCTGTTGCTAAGCGAGACAGGTTATTTATTTGTTATTTATTAATATATATATATTTAAATTAAGTTTTTTTTTCAAACATATCAATGCGTGAACAGTGTGGCACCTGAGCGTCATACGTTTTAATACAAATAAAATAATATTAATCATATTTGTTTCATTTAACAAGCTTATATAATCCTTGTACTATAATACACATATTTTTATTAAATTATAATCTTTCATTATTTAATCACTCAATATTTCAATGTGTCATTTCTATGCCAATCACCCTATTCTAAGTATCATACCTTTTAATACGAATAGAATATTATTAATCATATTTATTACTTTGAACAAGCTTATATAATTCTAATAATATTTATTCGTTTTATTTATTCAATTTATTGATTAGCCCTTGGGCCATATCAAAGCGCAGAGTTCCAGAAACAAATTATTACTAAAATTGGATGAAAGCAATTTAAAATGGAATTGGAATAAAATACGATTTAAAACGAAATCTGAATAAAATACAGTCTAAAATGAAATTGGAATAAAATACAATCATTTAAGATATAGATAAAATATGATAAAATTATATTTCGGGGTCACCCCTACAATCTACCCCAATCAGCAGGACAGGTGTTAAGTGAGTTTTGCTCCATTTTACAACCTTTCTTGCCACAGTTGTTAAATGAATCACTGCAGCTGTTTTTTTCTATTATCGATTATTTTCTAGTTCTGATTGATTCTGGTTGCTTTTATAAAGAAAAGGTGCTGTAAACTCTTCTCTTTCCCCACGAGTGGGGCGGGCTCCGAAACCTTATCAAACCAGTAAAGAAAACCATGGTTTACAAGCTGACCACACTAAGGCCCGATCAGGCACCACGTCATCATGACTTAAAACAGAGCTGGAGAATAAGACGCAAGAGATTTGAGAACGCCGATTATTATAAATAGAACTTAACATTTGATACACGGCAGCTGTTGACATTTTACATGGTGTTTTTTCTGGTCTTTTCTACCGTAAAAATCTGCTCATCAGAAATTCTGGATTTTTTTGGACGCCTGGCTCCTTGTTTCAAGTCTAACCTGTTGGAGAGGCTCCCCTGTTTAATCCTGAAAAAAAAACCAACTGCAAACACAGCTCTGCCTTTTGTTTAAGCTACGTGGAAGCCACGTGTCTCCTACGTTTTGCTATATTCTTATCTGCTTGCTGGTTCAGCTACTCCTTTTTTGGCCAACTTGAGTATGTATTTTGGGTCTGGCAGGAAGGGAAGATGTTCTAAATGTCCTAGCTGCCTCCGCCCAACCTGGGGTGCCCTCTCGGTATTCTGGAAGGGGAGTTCTTAGAAGTCTCCGCCAGCTTGGCCAAAGGTTGCTCAGAAATCCTGGAAGCAACCAAGACATCCCGGCGAGGGGGTTAGAGGAGTGAAAAGAGGGTCTTCCTGAATTCATGTTTCCGAAGATGTAATAAATTCAGAAAATTTATTTATTTTATTTATTTTGTGAAATTTATATACTGCCTCACAGTGCAAGCCCTCTCTAAGCGGTTTACACCAGTAAGCAATGTATATTTATATTGCCCCCAACAATCTGGGTCCTCATTTTACCTACCTCGGAAGGATGGAAGGCTGAGTCAACCTTGAGCCGGTGAGATTTGAACCGCTGAACTGCTGATCACAGTCAGCTAAAGTAGCCTGCAGTACTGCACTCTAATCGCTGCGCCACCTCGGCTCTTCTTCTTCTTCTTCTTCTTCTTCTTCTTCTTCTTCTTCTTCTTCTTCTTCTTCTTCTTCTTCTTCTTCTTCTTCTTTTTATTAGTGAGACTTATATACCGCCTCATAGTGCAAGCACTCTCTAAGCGGTTTACACCAGTAAGCAATGTATATTTATATATTGCCCCCAACAATCTGGGTCCTCATTTTACCTACCTGGGAAGGATGGAAGGCTGAGTCAACCTTGAGCCGGTGAGATTTGAACCGCTGACCTGGGGATCAGTGTCAGCTAAAGTGGCCTGCAGTACCTGCCTCTAACCGCTGCGCCACCTCGGCTCTTTGGGATGTCTTAATCCCGTCCATGTCATTTTTTAGGATGGTTTTGGCCAATGTTGAGTAGACCAATGAAGGTTGAAGTGGTTTGCTTGGTGAAATTATAATCCATGGTCTACAAACACTTGGGTTTACTCCGACGTCAACTGTGATGGGTGGGACGTAATTTATCATTCATGATCGCGTGATGGAAAGAACCTCTTTCTCCAAGGACCATGGAAAGTTAATGGGCACCATGGGCTGGAGAGGTTGGCTGAGAGACCATCACTTCAACTTCTTGAAGTTGCGCCATGATGGCGCAGTGGTTAAAATGCAGTATTGCAGGCGAATTCCGCTCACTGCCAGGAGTTCGATCCTGACCGGTTTAAAGTTGACTCAGTCTTCCATCCTTCCGAGGTGGGTAAAATGAGGACCCAGATTGTAGGGGACAATAGGCTGACTGTAAACTGCTTCATAGGAAAGCACTATGAAGCGATATATAAGTCTAAGTGCTATTGCTATTTTTTTCTGACTCTTGGGTATTTTGGGACTGGATCAGCTACGATAGCAGCCATGTTGGGATGAGTCTTCTTGGCCTGCTCTCCAAGTTTCAGTTGTGGAGTTCGCAGATTTGGCCCAATAACAACCAGACCTTGGCTTGTCCAGGTTTGTAAGTAAACTACAGTTGGTTGGTTGCCTCCATTGTGTTGTGCAAGCTGCAATGACTGTTGGCGTACCACATGTGGTGTGCAGATAGCCCAGCAGTATGTGTAAATCTGTGGCCAAATCTGACTTCTCCAATGACTGAAGATTAGTGCTAAACCTAGTTTGCAGTCTTGAGATATAGTGGTAGAGCTCAGAGGCAAAAATTTGCACATTGAAGAAGCCTGAGGAGTCTTCCTGTAGTTGAAGAGCATCTAGACCAGTGGTTCTCAACCTGGGGGTTGGGACTCCTTTGGGGGTCGAACGACCCTTTCACAGGGGTCGCCTAAGACCATCAGAAACAACACAGAGATTGGTAAATAATAGGAAACTTTAATGAACTGGGGTTCACCACAATATGAGGAACTGTATTAAAGGGTCGCGGCATTAGGAAGGTTGAGAACCACTGATCTAGACGAATGGGTATTTCCCCCAAAACTTAGCAGTGTTAAAATGCATGGTCTTCAACTCCCAGAATTCCTCAGCCAGTATAGATGGACCTCAACTCCCAGAATTCCCCAGCCAGCATGGGTGGACCTCAACTCCCAGAATTCCCCTGTTAGCATGGATGGACTTCAACTCCAGAATTCTCCAGCCAGTATAGATGGACCTCAACTCCCAGAATTCCCCAGCCAGCATGGGTGGATCTCAACTCCCAGAATTCCCCTAGCTGGCATGAGTGGACTTCAACTCCCAGAAGTCCCTACTCAGCATGCGTGGACCTCAACTCCCAAGAATTCCCTAGCCAGCTTAGATGGACTTCAGTGCCCAGAATTCCTCAGCTACCATGGTTGGATTTCAACGTCCAGAAATCGCTAGCCAACATGGATGGGCTTCAACTCTCAGAATTGTCCAGCTGGGGAATTCTGGGAGTTGAAGTCTCTTAAAAGTTGCCACGTTTGAAAAACACCGGCCTAAAAAACACCCTTCCTTTCCTCCCCTTTTGCTCTTTTGCCTGAGCTTCTCCATGTGCTCCGTAAGTGGTTTTAACACTCTCGGGGGCCACCTGCTTTTTCTATCACTTTATTTGAGGAGCAGGTTCCAGCTGAAGGAGAGCTGATCTGTTAGAGCCATTTTTTTTCCAAACAGATGAGATAAGCTGGCCCTTTTGGAATTTGTCATTTGACCCACTTCCCTTCCAGGCCAAAGGAGGAGGGGAGACCCTGAGCTCACCCCACCCACCGCATTCAGGGTGCCTCCAATGGATCGCACCGTCCTCCCCTTCCTCGCCTCGTGTTGCAAACATCTTATTTTTAAGCCAGATGCCAACGGTGCACGTCACTGAAAAGGCCCGGTATATGCATACATAAAGTAAACCTAGACACAGCTATGAAGCTGATCAGAAGATTATTATAGGCATCTCCTCTCGATCTTTTCTTGAAACTGAGCTCAGCAACATGTTAAGCTCAAAGCTCTTCCTTGGGTCACGTGATCCCCCTTTTGTGAACTTCCCAGCCGGCAAAGTCAACGGGGGAGGTTGATTTGCTTAACAACCGCATGATTCGCTTTAACGACGGCAGGGGTTCGCTTAAGAATCGATGGCAAGAAGTTTGTGAAATGGGGTGTAACTTAGCGTCTGTCTTGCTTAACCATGGAAATTCTAATCCCAGAGAGAGGGGGGAGGGGGGAGGAGAGAGAGAGGAGAGGAGAGGGGGGGAGGGAGGGAGGGAGAGAGAGAGACAGAGACAAAATAGGCTCTGAGTTCGATCCTAGGTAGAGGCAGATATTTCTCTCTCTGGCCACAATGAGAATATATCTGCTGAACAAAACTCCGCATTGGCGACAGGAAGGGCATCTGGCCAGTAAACAATCAGCTCCATTCAGTTGCCCAGACTCCATCCTGCAAGGGGTTATGGGGTCGTTAAAAGAGGATGATGATAGAGAGACACAGACAGATAGACAGACAGACAGACAGACAGATGGATGTATAGATAGATGGGTGGATAGATGGGTGGGTGGATGGATGGATGGATGGATGGATGGATGGATAGATGGGTAGAGAGATGAGTAGAGAGATGTAAATATAAATGGGTGGATAGATGATAGATATAGAAGATGGATGGATGGATGGATAGATGGATAGATAAAAAGAGGAAAGAAAGAAGAATGAAAGAAAGAAAAAGAAAGTAAGAATGAATGAATGAATGAATATCAGGAAGGATAGGGCTGAATGCCCACCACCACCTCATTTCATCCTCCCCAAATCCCTCGGGGAGGTTTATCCAAAGGCTGGTGGTGGGTCTCCAGGATGGACGGGCTGACTTTCGGCTACCGAAGCCTCTGCCCTCCGAACCCGGCATTGCAGCCAAGCAGCGAGCTCAGGTCCAACTGTTCTAATCCTCTCCTTTCTCTCCCCCTGCAGGCCAGCAGTCCCCAGGACCTGCGTCTCTTCTACGAGAAAAACAAGTTGCTTGTGCCAAAGTAAGTCTTCCAGCCGGCCGGCCGGCCGGCCTTTTCTCTCCTACCCTCCCGCTCCCTCCCTTCTTCTCACCGCCTGTTCCTTGTTGTGTTTTCAATCGGCACCTGTCCCCTCATGTGCTTTGCCGACGGGTTTAGCAACCACTTGGCAACGGGCCTTTTCTGCTCTCTAGCTAGGAATGACGGATCTCGGCAACCGGCAGGCCAACTTGGTTACCCCGTCTGACCTCGCCGGGTCTAAATATTTTAAGCAGTGGGGTGGGGAGAAAAAGCAGAGCGGCGAGGATCCCAAACCTTTCCCAGATCCACTCGTTTCGGCCAAGCGTAACAAGCTCCTTGGATTTTTTTCTTTCTTTCTTCCTTCCTTCCCAACCCAAAATAAATGAAGAACAAGCCTTATTCCAAGTTCTCAATGTCCCGTTTTACCGGGCTCATCTTAAAAAGGCTGCAGTTGGTGGTGAGCCCGTATAACGGTCTTTGGTGGGAAATTCTAGAAAAAGGAAATTTTTAGATGGAGTTGCAAGCTTTTTCCTTCAGGGTTCAGTCATGGTTTCTTGCAACTATGGTTTATCGAGTAGTCCTAGAGGGCATGTTTACGTGCTAGAGCAATGTTTCTCAAACCGAGCAATGTTAAGACAGGCGGACTTCAACTCCCAGAGTTCCCCAGCCAGCATGTGTTTAAACTGGTGGATTTAATTCCCAGAATTCCCCAGCAATCATGGTTTAAGACAGGTGGACTTTAACTCCCAGAATTCCCCAACCAGTATGTTTTGAGACAGGTGGACTTCAACTCTCAGAATTCTTTAGCCAGCTTGCTTTAAGACAGGTGGACTTCAACTCCCAGAATTCCCTAGCCAGCTTGCTTTAAGACAGGTGGATTTCAACTCCCAGAATTCCCCAACCAGCAGGTTTTAAGACAGGTGGACTTCAACTCCCAGAATTCCCCAGCCAGCATGTTTTAAGACAGGTGCACTTCAACTCCCAGAATTCCCCAACCAGCATGTTTTAAGATGGGTAGACTTCAATTCCCAGAATTCCTCAGCCGGCATGCTTTAAGATGGGTGGACTTCAACTCCCAGAATTCCCCAGCCAGCATGTTTTAAGACAGGTTGACTTCAACTCCCAGAATTCCCCAACCAGTATGTTTTGAGACAGGTGGACTTCAACTCCCAGAATTCCCCAGCCAGCATGTTTTAAGACAAGTGGACTTCAACTCCCAGAATTCCCCAACCAATATGTTTTAAGATGGATAGACTTCAATTCCCAGAATTCCTCAGCCGGCATGCTTTAAGATGGGTGGATTTCAATTCCAAGAATTCCCCAGCCAACATGCTTTAAGATTTTAATTATTTTGTTATTAATTTTTTGCCGCTCATCTTGATGCGAGGCAATTCTGGGTCAAGATGGGTGGATCTCAACTCCTACAATTTCGCAGCCAGAGTCATGGCTGGGGAATTCTGGAAGTTACAGTCCATTCATGCATCTTAACAATGCTAAGGTTGAAAAACAGGAATGGGGTATGTCTAGTCCAGTGGTGGCGAACCTTTTTAGGCTCGCGTGCCAAAAAAGGGGGGGGCACTCGCGCGCGCTAGCGTGCCCACACCCATTCCCTCCCCCTGCGCATGCGCACAACACCCCCCCCATGCTGCCCCCTGCGCATGCGCACCCCCCCCCCCCCGCGCAAAGGCCTTACCGGAGCCTGGGACGACGAAACGGGCAAACCGGAAGTGCATTTTTCTGCACTTCCAGTTTGCCGGTGAGCTGTTTTTTGCACTCCAGAGGGTTCAGGGAAGCTCCCTGAAGCCCCGGAATGCAAAAAACTACAAAACGGACAAACCGGAAGTGCGGAAAAATGCACTTCCGGTTTGTCCGTTTTGTAGTTTTTTGCATTCTGGAGCTTCAGGGAGCTTCCCTGAACCCTCCGGAGTGCAAAAAACAGCTCACCGGCAAACCGGAAGTGCGTTTTTCCGCACTTCCGGTTTGCCAGTGGGCAACCCTCGCGTGCCGGCTGCTATGGCTCCATGTGCCACCTGTGGCACGCGTGCCATAGGTTCGCCACCACGGGTCTAGTCTAATGAAAGACATAGGGGAGACGTGATAGCAGTGTTCCAATATTTGAGGGGCTGCCACAAAGAAGAGGGGGTCAACCTATTATCCAAAGTAACCTGAAGGCAGGACAAGAAGCAACGAATGGAAACTAACCAAGGAGAGAACCAACCTAGAACAAAGGAGAAACTTCCTGACAGTGAGGACAATTAATGAATGGAACGATTTGCCTCCAGGAGTTGTGGGTGCTCCATCACTGGAGGCTTTCAAGAAGAGGCTGGACTGAAATGGTATAGGGCAGTGATGGCGAACCTTTTTTCCCTTGGGTGCCAAAAGCACTGCCCACACTCATAATGCAATGCCCCTCCTGCACGTCCTGCCCCCTGCACATGTATACAAGCATGACCGCCCCCCCCCCCCGTTTTGGCCTCACATCCCAAAACAGCAGTGGTAGTGGTGGTGGTGGTGGTGGGGAAAGCCTTCCATTCCCAAACAGCTGGGAGAGGGGAAAGCCTCCTTTCCCCAAACGGAGCTGTGAGGGAGGAATGGCCTCCTTTCCCCAAACGGAGCTGAGGAGGGGGGAAAAGCCTCCTTTCCCCAAACGGAGCTGTGAGGGAGGAAAAGCCGCCTTTCCCCAAACGGAGCTGTGAGGGAGGAAAAGCCGCCTTTCCCCAAACGAAGCTGTGAGGGAGGAAAAGCCTCCTTTCCCCAAACGGAGCTGAGGAGGGGGAAAAAGCCTCCTTTCCCCAAACGGAGCTGTGAGGGAGGAAAAGCCGCCTTTCCCCAAACGGAGCTGTGAGGGAGGAAAAGCCGCCTTTCCCCAAACGAAGCTGTGAGGGAGGAAAAGCCTCCTTTCCCCAAACGGAGCTGTGAGGGGGAAAAAGCCTCCTTTCCCCAAATGGAGCTGTGAGGGAGGAAAAGCCGCCTTTCCCCAAACGGAGCTGTGAGGGAGGAAAAGCCTCCTTTCCCCAAACGGAGCTGTGAGGGGGAAAAAGCCTCCTTTCCCCAAACGAAGCTGTGAGGGAGGAAAAGCCTCCTTTCCCCAAACGGAGCTGTGAGGGGAGAAAAGCCTCCTTTCCCCAAACGAAGCTGTGAGGGAGGAAAAGCCTCCTTTCCCCAAACGGAGCTGTGAGGGGAGAAAAGCCTCCTTTCCCCAAATGGAGCTGAGGAGGGGGAAAAAGCCTTGCGTGCCCAAACAGCGCTGGGGTGGAATCTCCACAGATATGGGAAGGCACGGGCCACAGAAAGTGAGGAGAAAGCATGCGCGTGTCTGACCCGAAAACCAGCTAGCCGGTGGGAGGCATGCGCACATACACAGTGGAGCTGAGCTGGTCAACGGCTCGCGTGCCTGCAGAGAGGGCTCCGCGTGCCACCTGTGGCCCGTGTGCCATAGGTTCGCCATCACGGGTATAGGTTCTCCTGCTCGAGCAGGGGGTTGGACTAGAAGACCTCCAAGGTCCCTTCCAACTCTTTTATTATTCGATGTTCAAAACCCTGTGCTAGACGAGGGAGGGAAAGCCAGAGGGAATGACTTTGCCAGTCTTGTAATAGCATGCTGTTGGCTACAGGCCAAGAAGGAAGTCGAGGTTGGCCAAAAATTCAATTTGGATTTAATTTGATTTGATGCTGGTGACGTTTTCCATTTCATTTTGAAAGAAAGTAGAGGACATTAAGCCTGGTTAATTGGCTGGCCCTCTGCGCACTTAATCGTTTGTCTTTTGATCAGATTAAAACCTCCGGGGTGGGAAGCTTTTGAAGGGGCCGTCAAGATGGAGTTACTCATGCCCCCACCCCATAAATCAGATCAGCGGTTGAATAACTTTGCTTAATATCCCCTTAAGCAAGATTATTATTATTATTTTTGCTTGCAAATACGTGATTTGAACCAACATGCCATCTCAGGCAGGAGAGATTATTGAGAACGAGTCTGTATAGCACTGTTTGTTTAGCTATTTTTTAAAAATCTTGTTATTAAATAAAAACCTTGATGGCGGTACGGAGAGTCCTCATTTAGCAACTGCCTCTTTTAGTGACCGTTTGGATTCATGAAAGGGATGTAAAAGTAACGTTCGTGACCCGAACTTGCCTTAACAACTTTCCATAAAGCAAAGTAAAGCTGTAGTTAGATCGTAAGCGGGGTTGCGGTTTCACTTAGCGACTGCTTCACTTAACAACTGAGTTGCTAGTCCCCGTTCTGGTGGCTAAATGAGGACTCCCTGTATATGTTTATACTATAAAAGTGCTGGGAAGAAAGAAAATGGTTGCAGAGGTGGCGCAGTGCTTAGAAGGAAGAATTGCAGGCTAACTCTGCCGACTGCCAGCAGTTCGATCCTGACCGGCTCAAGGGTGACTCAGCCTTCCATCCTTCCGAGGTCGGTAAAATGAGGACTTGGATTGTTGGGGGCAATAGGCTGACTCTATAAACTGCTTAGAGAGGATTGTAAAGCACTATGAAGCAATGTACTGTATAAGTCTAAGTGCTATTGCTATTGTTCTCCCCTTCCCTTCCCTTCCCTTCCCTTCCCTTCCCTTCCTTCCTTCCTTCCTTCCTTCCTTCCTTCCTTCCTTCCTTCCTTCCTTCCTTCCTTCCTTCCTTCCTTCCTTCCTTCCTTCCTTCCTTCCCAGTGGTTAGAATGCAGTATTGCAGGCTGACTCTGCCCACTGCCAGGAGTTCGATCCTGACCAGCTCAATGTTGACTCAGCCTTCCATCCTTCCGTCTCTTTCATCCCTGTTATTCTGCAGTCTGAAAATGTTACATATTTGTGGGTGTTTGTGTCTGTATGTGTATATGTGTATTACTAGGCATCCGAAGTGTTACAATGAGGGTGCTTTCCTTCCTCCTTTTTAAAACGCTTGTTTATTTCTTTGTTTTAAAGCATCCCAAGGGAAACCTCTGCCCATTTGCGACAACTGCTTTTAGGGCTCTTGCAACGAAATTGCAAAGACCGCATGGATTTTGGTAAGAAGCGTTCTGACGTTGCTTAAATCCAAAGGGAGAAATCTGGGCGGCCACTTTATTTTGCGTTCCTTAGCCTCTCTTTCTTTTCCTTTCAAAAAACAAACTGAAATCCCATCATAAATCCAACTTCTGATTGAGAATGAGTGTTTATTTTTATTTTAAAATCTGGGTTTGGGTTTATATAGTGTATATTGGAGGTGGTGAAATTTAATATTGAAATATAACCTGCTACCTTTTCCAAACTTGACTACCCCTGAAATTTCATTCAACCTTAAATATTTTTTTAAATTTATTTATTTATTTATTAATTTATTTATTAATTTATTTATTTTTTAGATGAATTTTTCCACCATCCTTTCCTGGATGCCAGTGCTTCTATGAAAAAATGTAAGTTTCTTTCATGTTTTTTCTCTTTGGGGTTGATACGTCGCTGCATGGCACCTGGGCACGCGCAGAGCGAATTCAGCGATGAGAGCCTGAATACGTTTTCCTGGTTTTCCCTTTGAGACTGTTGTGTTTCAGAGTGTTAAGGGAAATAGCTTTCTCCCGTCTGCCAATAGTTACTAGAGGAGATTTTATTTAGTTATTTATGTATTGAATTTATTTGCCGCCCATCTCGTAATGAAACAACCCTGGGCAGCTTACAGTATTAAAATATTGAATTTTTGCTTTTTATGGATTGGAAGGTTGGCTATTATTGGGACTAAATACTGTCTCTTGCATTTGAATAGAATAGAATAAGAATAGAAATTAGGAATTATTAAGGAATGGAATAGAATGGAATAGAACAACAGAACAGAATAGAATATAATTCTTTATTGGCCAAGTGTGTTTTGACACACAAGGAATTTGTCTTCAGTGCATAAGCTCTCAGTGTACATAAAAGATATAAGTGATAATCATGTTTAAGATTGTGATAATCATAGTCATGTTTAAGATAAGGGGTAATCATGTTTAAGATTTAAGAAAACATTTAAGAATGTTTAAGACTGTGGTTGTCTGACTTTTTGGCTTGCCTGGGCCGCATTGAATGAAGAGGAATTGTCTTGGATCGCATATGAAGCATATCATGAAGCTAATGTATATAAATACAGGTAGTCCTCGAATTACAACAGCTTCATTTAGTGACCCTTCAAAGTTACAACGGCATTGAAAAAAGGTGACTTAGGATCATTTTTCACACTTACGTCCGTTGCAGCCTCCCCGTGGTCCCATGATCAAAATTCAGACACTTGGCAAGTGACTCATAGTTATGACGGTTGCAGTGATCCCCTTTTGCGACTTTCTGACGAGCAAACTCAATGGGGA
This sequence comes from Diadophis punctatus similis, assembly GCA_023053685.1. Lineage (NCBI taxonomy): Eukaryota > Metazoa > Chordata > Lepidosauria > Squamata > Dipsadidae > Diadophis > Diadophis punctatus. The sequence continues at coordinate 457,444 of JALIGW010000073.1, read as the reverse complement.
AGCCATTATTCACTCAACGACCGTGTTACTAACTGAACTGCGGTGACTCATTTGTCAATGGTGGCAAAAATGGGACAAAATCTACTTGACTAATGTCTCACATAATGACAGAATTTTTAGGATCGATTGTGGTTGTAAATCAAGGACTACCTGTAACAAACTTCCTTTATTTACTATATATTTTGTATTATCTTGTGGGGGCCACATGAATAATAGAATAGCAGAGTTGAAAGGGACCTTAGAGGTCTTCTAGTCCAACCCCCTGTTCAGACAGGAAACCCTATACCATTTCAGACAAATGTTGTCCAATCTCTTCTTGATTAGCTGTCCAGGGCCTTGTGGGTTGGACCCATCTTCTTAAGATAAAAACAGTTCTTCCTTTCCAAACCCCTAATTGACAAGTAAACAGATCTAAGTTCAGATTGTCTAGTCACAGGTCTACCTATGCCTGATTTTTTAAAATTTTGGGAAAGAGCCTTTTCAAGTTGAACCTTGCTGGTCAACAACCTCTGTGTTTTCTGAAAAAATGGGTAGATAGCTCCTGCTTTCAACACTGTTAAAACCTGATGATTTTATCTTCTGTCCAAAATATAAAGATATTTTCTCCCCGTAGCTTCATAATGAGGCCGTAACAATTGCATGCGATGTTACTTCGGTTTGTGTTGTCCTTGAAACCTGCTTTAGGAGAATTCTTTCATTTATAGTTGGAGTTTTCTACTTTTTCACTCCCTTTTTCTCACCTGGGGCTGACCTAATGGACGATAAGGTATGCTTCAATGGGACAGACTGTCAGGCTTCGGCCTGGCACAGACTTTTGCTTGCTGGAGAGAGAGAGAGATTCAAAATCACGAATGTGCAACGGTTTTGCAGAATCAGAAAGAGATTAAAAGGCACTAACTTGTAGGAAGGAGAAATACCCATGGCGCCTGTCCGATTTCTCCACCAAGGGAGAACTGGCAAATAAGATTTTAACAGAGAAGCAGAGTTGTGCCCCTGGGGAAATATTGCAAAGCAAATTAATTTGGTTTGCTGCTCCAGGCCTCTAAGGATGGACATGATCCTTTTTCGGCTACAGATCTAAGATGGTCACCTTCACGGAACATTGAGTGGCCAGGTTCACACATCGCATGGCGGGATTCTCTTTATCTTGGCTTAGCATGTTGCATGACTTAGAACTTAAGACTCATTTTAGTGTCACTTTGAATATACACTACTCGGCATACATTAAAATGAAATTTCGCTGCATGCAGCTCCAATATACACTACATAACCATGACAACATAAATAAAGACAAAATCATGCCTATGCTCACACTTATTATATGACACAGAGAAACAACGCAGTCCAGTTCGGATGTATAAATATACATGGTGAGAAAAATGAATCTTCCGAGTTTACCAGACGGACGGCCTAGGGAACAAAGCTGTTCCAGAATCTGGTAGTCCTGCTAGAAATACTTCAAAACCTCCCAGAAACCTCCCAGAAAGGAGCAACCGAAACAGACCAATCTCAGAAAATTTAGATTTAGATTATAGAATAACAGAGTTGGAAGGGACCTTGGAGGTCTTCTAGTCCAACCCCCTGCTTAGGCAGGAAACCCTACACCACTTCAGGCAAATGGTTATCCAACATCTTCTTAAAAACGTTTGGAAGTCCTCAGTTCTTAGTGGCTGATTAAATCTTAACTTATTGTGATGTGAGAACTCCATGCAGCCTTGAATGATTCAATGCACCTTGAATAGCTTATTCTATTCCAGCTTTTGGGTCTCAGGAGGGTGCAAAAGGACAACTCTTTCCATAGCCATACAGAACGGGGCATAGAGGTTATATGGTCCAAAATTTTGAGACCGACTGAGCTCAGTTTGAGGAATAGATTAGTTTGGGAAAAGATTGGTTAATCTGTTCCATTTCAGGATTCAGTTCCTATGAAAGAAGTAATATTCTTGGTTATTCGCTTATCTAGACACAGAATTAGCATAACATGGCTTAATCCCCTTCTATTCCCTGTTGGGGTGAGAATAAAATCTCATAGAGGTGACGTTTTGGATCTTTACTTGGAATTCAGACAGTTAGAAATAAAACCGAGATTAAATGTCTAATAGAAAATATTTATTTCAGTACAAAAACAATAAATCCTGAATAATTACATCTTTGCTAAGGAAACGCGACCGTTCAGGTCAAGAGCCAAGTCAGAAGAAGATAATGGTGGTTTAGGAATGCACACATGCTCACAGAACATCATATCAGGTGTTCTGCTTATATTGGAATGTACCATAATATTAAATAGGGGTGCATCACCCTGCATAGACATACAACTGACAATATTCACTACGTGACATTCCCACATTTATTTATCATGAGATTTAGATTCCCCAAGAAGCCATAGTTTCTGGCAGGAAACCCTTGTTTGAAACCACGGTTTGTTCGTCTGGGGATAGGCATTCGTTTCTATGGGGTGCAGATTTCCTTATACATCGATAAATCAATAGTATAAATACTAAATCAATTAAACTGGGAAATTAAACGCTACAGCTTGGTTTACAAAGGAAAAGGTAAAAATCTGGAATTGGTGGCATAAGCGTGATCGCTTTTATTTTTGTACATTTATTTGTGCACTCTTTCCAACCACCCAGTCTTCAAGGATGCCAGGTGGTTTAGAAAACAATTAATTTGCTCAGTTTCTTCACTGGCTTGTTGGAACAAACTGTGGTTTAAACAAAGCCTGAATCAAGATGCAGTTTGCAGCTAACAGGAGATAAATAGGATGAAAGATAAGACAATCCTGAGGGTTCCCCCCCCCCTTTTAAAATTTTTATTGGGGGCTTTTAAGATGTTTTCTTTCAACGGGTCTCAGTAAGGGAGATTTTTTTTAAGGGTGCTAGATACCTCTGGGAAAATTAAGGTTGCAAAGTAGGAGGTTAGATTGCTTTCTGTATCATCATTTCTTTCAATACTGAATCTTTCATCTTTAACTGCACTCAGGTGTTCCCCGTGCAGGCAGAAAAAAGTTCTCCTGGTTTAGGGTGGTCTCCAAGCCTTCTCGGTCCTTGCCTTCACCAGCAGGGACCCCCTTGGGTTGTAGGACAGAGAAAGGTGGCCATTCTCCAAAGCAGAAAGCATGCTCCCGTTCCAAGGGTATTCAAAGGTTAGCAGATCCTCCTATCCCAGTGGTTCCTCCATCGCGGACAAAGGTTACGAGCAGACCCGAGACATTTGTTGGCCAAGTAAGAGCTTCTCAACCCAAGCCTTCATTGACAACAGCCCGGAAGAAACCTCAAACAGGGCCACCATCTGCTCCCAACCTACAACGGACGAGCCACCAGGGATCTTCAAGCAAGCCAGAAAGGATCTTCTTGGCCTGGCCTTCATTCCCTTCTTTACCAGCCACCTCTGAAAAGCTACACAGCATCACTCCGCTAAAGGCACCAACCCACCCTCGCCGCCACCAGAAATGGATTCCTGTAATCCAGCCGCTATCTCCAACATCGTCAACCCAGATGTCTAGGGACACGGGTTCTCGAAAACGTCGGCACCATCAACTGTTGGTGGTCCCATTGCTTCCCAAGTCACGTCCCTCCCACAACCGGGTATAGATCGGGAGTCAACGTCATACTGATCCAAGGGAGTGATGCTACCGTGCGAAAGACAGGAGAAAGACGTTATCTCACTTCCCATCTTTCAGGAGTTGACTGTGAGGTGGGCTTACCGGAAGACGGTCCTAAGCTACACACACTGCTAATTAGGGCACTGGTTAGCAAATTATGGTGACTGAGAAAACCGCTTAGCATGTGACTGCTGTTTGGAAGTCCTTGGGTTGCAAAGCGCCATGTGTCCACTTATGAACCTACCTCTTGGGAAGAAGATGAGAGAGTCAACGTTGACTTAGGCACTGAGAGGACAATTTCAAGAAAGAAGGTGGGTTGGGCTATCACATGGTTGGAGGTAATTTTGAAGAGTGACAGTGATTGAATAATTGGACCAGGTCAATTCATCTTCTCAGGTAGATGTCTCTTGAAGCCCTTCCTTGTCCAAAGCGGCTTCTGCAGGGAACATCTGTGCATTCTCTTCATGGCATTTGAGATGTCCACCATTGCTCGGAGGAGGACATTGATGTTCTTAAGTCGAAGATCTCCAGCTAAAAAGTGTTCGGAATTTGGAGAAGAACCTGGTTGATGTACTTGGAGAAGATGATGCAAGTCAGGAGAGACCCTTCAAACCTCCAGCTACAGCGGAGAACTTCATCTGTGTGGTGGTCTCCCACCCAAACATCATTTCATACCTGTGTAACCTTGTAACCCTCTTTTAATTTACCTACCTTGGATTGCAGGGATGGAGACCTTGACGTCCTCTAGGTATTGTTGGACTACAGGTAGTCCTCAATTTACAGCCACTTGTTTAGTGACCATTCAAAATTATACAAGCATTGAGTAAAGTGTCTTATGACCATTATGGTTTTTGGATTTAGGATTATCCCAACCTCCCCAAGGTCACATGATCCAAATTCATGCACTTGGGAATGAACACGTATTTCCAAGGGGTTGCAGGATCCCAGGGTCATGTGATCACCATTCGTGATCTTCTCAGCTGGCTTCCTTCAAGCAGAGGCAACGGGGGAAGCCAGATGTGCTTAATGACCATGCGATTCACTTAACAACTGCAATGAGTGCCTTACCCAATGTGGCAAAAAAAGGCAGTAAAATCAGGCTCGATTCATTTAACAACCGGCTTGCTTAGCAATGGAAATTCTGGATTAAATTGTGGTCGTAAGTTGAGGACTGTCCATATGAAAGGGGGAAAGGCATATTCAACTCCACCATCAACCATGGAAGCTCACTCTTGGACCAATAATTCTGTCCTAGCCCAACCTACCTTAAAGGTAGTTGTTGTGAAGAAAAATTACAAGGAGTTGCTTTAAACTCCTAAAGAGATTAATGGGATATAAATTAAACCAAGTAAGCAATAGTCAGAGATTCATAGTCCAGCACACGAGAGCCAAAGATTTTCATCCCTGCAGTCTCAAAATGTGAAAACTTTATTAGCAATTATCAAGATACCTTGTGAGATTTTCCTTCTGCTTCTAAGATTTCTTCTTCTTCTTCTTCTTCTTCTTCTTCTTCTTCTTCTTCTTCTTCTTCTTCTTCTTCTTCTTCTTCTTCTTCTTCTTCTTCTTCTTCTTCTTCTTCTTCTTCTTCTTCTTCTTCTTCTTCTTCCTTCCTCTTCCTCTTCCTCTTCTTTTTCTTCTTCTTTTTCTTCTTCTTCTTCCTCCTCCTCCTCCTCCTTCTTCTTCCTCCTCCTTCTCTCTCTCTCTCTCTCTCTCTCTCTCTCTGTATTTTTTATTTGTTTTGCTAACTTTGAGCCTGTTTTATATGTGTATTTTTTTTAAAAAAAAGAGAGATATGTCTGTAGTTCATTTGTTTACATGGTTGACTTTATTTTTGTTACGCGTTTGTATATTTATGTCTTTGTGTAAACTGAGCCCTGTGTGTTTTGAATTCTTAACCGGAAAATAAAACCAAAGAGAAAAGCAACATCGGACTTAAGATGTGTTTTGATTTCGGAGTTGTGTTTTGCTCTCTTACCAGAGAAAAAGGAGAATGCTGACCAGATCTCCACCGAATTGATGGTGCAGAGTTTCTAGCCAGTTTAGAAAGGGACATATATGTCTTTTTAAAAAATGTGAAATAAGTCCCTGAATTGATCAACGTTTTGTACCAGTAGCCCTCAACTTACGATCATAATTGAGCCCGAAATTGATGTTGCTAAGTGAGAAATTTGTTAAGTGAGTTTCCCCCGTTTTACGACCTCACTTGCCCCAGTTGTGAAGTGAAGCACTGCAGTTGTTAAATCACAGTTGTGAAGTGAATCTGCCTTCCCCCGTTGACTTTGCTTGTCGCAAAAGGGGATCGCTTGACCCCGGGACACTGCAAACCGTCATAAATATGAGCCGGTTGTCCCAGTCTCTGTATTTTGATCACGTGACCAAGGGGAAATGCTGCGACGGTCACAAGTGTGAAAAATGGTCATGAGCCGCTTTTTTCAGTGCCGTTGTAACTTTGAATGGTCCCTAAGTCAATTAAGGACTACCTGTATACCATAATGGGGAACAAGCAGATTAACAGAGTCGGAAGGGACCTTGTAGGTCATCTAGTCCAACCCCTTGCCCAAGCAGGAGCCCCCACACCATTTCTGACAGATGGCAGTCCAATCTTTTCTTGAAAGCTTCCAGTGATGAAGCTCCCACAACTTCCGAAGGCAACTTCTGTTCCATTGGTTGATTGTTCTCACTGTCAGAAAATTTCTCCTTATTTCCAGGTTGAATCTCTCCTTGTTCATCTTTGCCCCTCCCATGTGCTTGAGAAACCTACTTACAGGTTGTGCTTGCAAGACCCTTACGTGCTAATTTTGGCTAGTATTAAACTTGGTTGGCAATTCAGTGTATCATGAATGCCTGTTTAGTTCCCTTTTTTGAAGGTAGCATTTGAATAAGCCCCTCCGAAAACAGGCTGATGATCAGTTAATTGTATCACAGAGAGGAGGGGGTCAAGCTATTCTCCAAAACACCTGAAGGCAGGACAAGGAATAATGGATGGAAACTGAACAAGGAGAGATTCAACCTGGAAATAAGGAGAAATTTTCTGACAGTGAGAACAATCAACCAGTGGAACAGAAGTTGCCTTTGGAAGTTGTGGGAGCTTCATCACTGGAGCCTTTCAAGAAGAGATTAGACTGCCATCTGTTAGAAATCTCCTGCTTGGGCAGAGGATTGGACTAGATGACCTACAAGGTCCCTTCCAACTCTGTTAATCTGAATCTATCTAAAATGATCAAAGGCCTGGAGACTAAAACATATGAAGAACAGTTGCAGGAACTGGGCATGGCTAGTCTAGTGAAGAGAAGGACCAGGGGAGACATGAGAGCAGTCTTCCAATACTTGAGGGGCTGCCACAGAGAGGAGGGGCTCAAGCTATTTTCTAAAGCACCTGAAGGCCAGACAAGGAATAATGGATGGAAACTGATCAAGGAGAGATTCAACCTAGAAATAAGGAGGAATTTCCTAACAGTGAGAACAATCAACCAATGGAACAGTAGTTGCCTTCAGAAGTTGCGGGAGCTTCATCACTGGAGTCTTTCAAGAAGAGACTGGACTGGCATCTGTCAGAAATGGTGTAGGGTCTCCTGCTTGGGTGGGGGGTTGGACTAGATGACCTACAAGGTCCCTTCCAACTCTGTTATTCTATTAACTATCCATGTGAAGATAGACCTATGGTCCACTCAAAACATGCACCTACCCGTCCAGCTTATCTTTCCACATCTGATTCTCTCCAGATGTTGTCTCAGAATGCTAGGCTTTGGCGTCTTCTCACATCTGGAGAGACGTTGCTGCTCTCTCTGATCTTTTTTAAACAGGAAACGCTGGAGAACAAATTTTACGCAAAGCGTGTCCTCTGATCCCTGGTTGAATCCCTCCTTAAACTCAACGTGAATTGAAGCCTTGCTGTGTTCTTTGGGCTGCTTCTAACCCAAACAATGTCCCTCACCTTAGTGATTTTCCCACGCCTGGAATTAAATGCCGAATTAAATCTCGGAATCCCATCTTAGTCTGTTTCTCAGGCCGGGTTGTTGGACACAACAAGAATGAAAAAAATACGGCTGTGAATGGACTAAATATCCATCTCGGAGGATTAAAAAAAAATTAGTGAATTTTCTTTCTTGAATGGAACTTTTACTTGGGGATCTAAAATTCCGCGTGGGGGATTAATAAGTCAAAAGAACTATATATTTATCTGCTTGGCTGGGAAGCAAGGAAGGAGCTAATGAGCAGTTGGAAGAATGATGGGTTTAATTAATGGGCAGATCATGGCATTTCTACTTTAGATGATTCTTGGCTTCACATCAAAGGATAGCCAACTCCATTGGGTCAAGCCCCAGGCAGGGGACAACCAGTGGCCTCCCACTCCGATTTAAAACTCAAGAGCTATTCTATTTCGGTCCCTCTTTCATTTATGGGTTATTAGTCAATCTGATTAAAAGCATTTGCCTCAAGACCCAGATTGGTCTAGCACTTAAGGCAGCAGACTAGAAACTGGGAGACTGTGAGTTCTAGTTCCACCTTAGGCATGAAGACCAGCTGTGTGATCTTGGGCCAGTCCCATTCGCGCAACCCTAGAAGGGAGGCAATGGAATGGAAGCCAGATGGGTGACTTTGGGCCAATCACTAGGTGATAGTGAGTTCTAGTCCCACCTTAGCCATGAAAGCTGGCTGGGTGACTTTGGGCCAATCACTAGGAGACGGTGAATTCTAGTCCCGCATTAGCCATGAAAGCTGGCTGGGTGACTTTGGGCCAATCACTAGGAGATGGTGAATTCTAGTCCTGCCTTAGCCATAAAAACTGCCTGGGTGACTTTGGGCCAATCACTAGGAGACGGTGAATTCTAGTCCCGCCTTAGCCCTGAAAACTGCCTGGGTGACTTTGGGCCAATCACTAGGAGACGGTGAATTCTAGTCCCGCCTTAGCCATGAAAACTGCCTGGTTGACTTTGGGCCAATCACAAGGAGACAGTGAGTTCTAGTCCCACCTTAGGCATGAAAGCTGGCTGGGTGTCCTTGGGCCAGTCTCTCTCAGCCCAGTTCAGCTCACAGAGTGGGGGAAATGGGAGGAAGAAGAAATAAAATAGAATTCTTTATTGGCCAAGTGTGATTAGGCACACCAGGAATTTGTCTGCGGTGCATAAGCTCTCAGTGTACAAGCAAAGCAACAGAGTGATGATAATCATTATAATGAAACCAATATGGAGCGTTACATACGTTCACAGCCATGAGTTGTTTATAAAACAAGGTTTGGGTGAATGAAAAAGACCACTACATACAGTAGCAACACTGGCAGGGCAAGCTACTGTTCACAGGGAGCAAACCCCACACTCTCTAGCACTGATGATGTTACCTAGTTGGGTCATGAAATGTCTGCAAGCGAACCACCAAGCTCAGAGACCACCAAGGGCCCCACAATGCGGAGCTACAAATATTTTCTTCTATTTAAGTCTTTTTAAATGTGACCTTTCCCCCCCCCCTCTTCCCTCCTCCCCTACCTCTTTTCTACAGCTGCTTCTGTGCCAATGCCTTCTTATCCAAGTTTGGGCTCAGGGAGTTCATCCAGCAGTTCCTCCACTTCTCACTTAGCATCACCTCCTGTGAGTATATTCGATAGTTCCCTACTCCACAAATAGTTCCTCTAGGACAGCGATGGCGAACCTTTTCGGCACCGAGTGTCCAAACCGGAACGCACATGCAGGCACGCGCGTGCACACCGGCCAGCTGGTCTTTGCGCACCGGAGCACCGGAAACACGAAGACCAGCTGGCTGGCAGGTGCATGCCTGTTTTTCGGTCCGTTTACCAGCCGTTTTTCGACGCTCCGGCACCTGCGAAAACCAGCTGGCCGGCGTGCATGTACACACCAAAAACCAGAAGAGCAGCTGGCGACGGTGCGTGTGCCCACAGAGAGGTGCCATAGATTGGCCATCATGGCTCTAAGTCAGTGATGGCGAACCTATGGCACGGGTGCCACAGGTGGCACGTGGAGCCATATCTGCCGACACACGAGCCGTTGCCCTAGCTCAGCTGCAGCACGTATGTGTGTGCCCACCAGCTGATTTTTGGCTTGCGCGGAGGCTCTGGGAGGGCGATTTTGGCCTCCAGGGTGGCCGGGGGAGCGTTTTTGCCTTCCCCAAGCTCCAAGAAAGCCTCTGGAGCCTGCGGAGGGCAAAAAATGGGCCTACAGGGCCCACTGGAAGTCGGGAAATGGGTGAGTGGGGGGGTTGTGCACGCATGTGCAGGGGGAGTGGGGTGAGTGGGGGGCTTTGAATTATGGGTGTGGGCACGCACGGGCGTGCAATAGCGCACGCACGCACTATTTTGGCACTCGAGGAAAAAAAGGTTCGCCATCACTGCTCTAGGTCTTGAAGTATGCACCCCACAGCATGCACCAGTGACATTTCTAATGTGCCGGGGGTGGGGGGTTGTATTCAAAACTGGGCACTCTGTGGCCGAATGTGACGGGAAATGCTTTTGACAATTCTCAAGGCATTGGCAGCAATGACTAACATTTGTTGTCCAACGGTTTTCCCCCCCCAACTTTCCTCACTTTTTCCTTGAGAAGTCGCTCGGCGAGATGCCCCATCTTCAGGAGAAGACCCCAGCCTCCCCACAGCCGGGCTCCCCAGCTTTCCTGCACCGCTCAAAGGAATCGGTGGGAAGCAGCAGCAAAAATTCTTCCTGCGACGCTGACGACTTTGTAATGGTGCCAGCCCAGTTTACAAGTAAGAGGAGTTTGAGGCCAAAGCCAGTGAGAAGTTGGATGGAGCACGGGCACGGGTGGGCTTCAAAAATTTTAGCAAGGGGTTCTCTGGATTGTTGCTGGGTGGGTGTGGCCATGGTGGGCGTGGCCTAGTCAGCCTCCTGCACCACAGCGGGGGGGGGGGGGGGAGTTGCCCTCCCCAGGCTCCGGAGGTTTTCCTTGAGCCTCCGGGAGGGTGAAAACGGCCTCCCCAGGCTCCGGAGGTCCTCTGAAGGCCGGAAACAGACCTCTTGATCATATGCTGCAGGGACGCAGTGGTTCAGTGGCTAAGACGCTGAGCTTGTCGATCAGAAAGGTCGGCAGTTCGAATCCCTAGCGCCTCGTAACGGGGTGAGCTCCCGTTACTTGCCCCAGCTTCTGCCAACCTAGCAGTTTGAAAGCATGTAAAAAATGCAAGTAGAAAAATAGGGACCACCTTTGGTGGGAAGGTAACAGCGCTCCGTGTGCCTTCGGCGTTTAGTCATGCCGGCCACATGACCACGGAGACGTCTTTGGACAGCGCTGGCTCTTCGGCTTTGAAACGGAGATAAGCACCGCCCCCTAGAGTCAGGAACGACTAGCACATATGTGCTAGGGGAACCTTTATCTTTTACCTTCATCATATGCTAGGACCAAACCACTGTCAGCTGTTCAAAGAAACCTTTCTGCTGCCTTCAACAATTCTGACTCCGGCCTCGCTTGTTATGGGTGTATTTGTGCACAGTTTTTGCAAGGTGGCTATAAAATGCATTATTTTTTTAAACAAAATTCCTTTCCCCCCCCCTCCCTCGCCCCCCTTTTTTGATTTTAGGTGATATCGCTGCGGAAGTGACCGGAGGCAAACTGATCCAGGACAGTCTGATGGGAAGTGGGTAAGGAAAGGGGGGGAAAAAATCCTTTTTCGTTTTGTTTTTAATTGTCATGAGATAAACGTTTTGACGGCTCCTGGTTGGTGTGTCGGTTTTCAACACACCTCGGAGCTGTTTTGCAACAGAATAAATGAATAACCAGATTGGCATCCTTAAAATAAACAACTAAGGGAAGATTTCAACATTCAGTAAAGATATAAGTAGTATAAGCAGTTGCTTCTGCTTTGAAACGTGAGCTTGGAGATGATACTTTTGGGACTTCTGTCTAGTCTTAAGTTTCATGGAGTGAAGATCGTCATTTTTTTTATTTTTATTTTATTTTATTTATTTATTTATTTTTGTCAAGTACTTGTTGGTAATATACATAGATATAACATTGTTTATATACATAAGATGGGTACTGATAAGAGGGAACATTAGGGTAGGCACGCTGGTGCGCTTATGTACGCCCCTTACTGACCTCTTAGGAATCGGGTGAGGTCAACAGTGGACAGTCTAAGGGTACAGTTTTGGGGGGTTTGGTGACGAAACCACAGAGTCAGGTAGTGAGTTCCAGGCATTTACCACTCTGTTGCTAAAGTCGTATTTTCTACAGTCAAGTTTGGAGCTGTTCACTTTGAGTTTGTATCTGTTGTGTGCTCGTGTATTGTTGTGGTTGAAGCTGAAGTAGTCGTTGACAGGAAGGACATTGTAGCAGATAATTTTATGAGCTATGCTTAGGTCGTGCCAAAGGCGACGTAGTTCTAAGCTTTCTAAGCCCAGGATTTCAAGTCTGGTTGCGTAAGGTATTCTGTTGCGAGTAGAGGAGTGGAGGACTCTTCTTGTAAAGTATCTCTGGACTTGCAACTCTCAGAAGCCTCCAAGTATTGATGGAGTTGGTTGGTAACCATCACCTCTCTGGTGTAAATGCATTAGTGATTCGTGTTTCTTCTGTCCTTTGACGTCTCTAGGAGCTCCTTGGTGACTTCTGCCGACTTGGAAAGCCAAGGAAGGACTCCGTCTCCTTCTCCTCCATACAGCAGTTCTCCTAGCCCATCCGGGTAAGACAGAACCTGAGATAGCATTCCTCACCCTCCCAATGAAAACGAGAAGACAGTGCCCTGGTTTGTCCACCCCACTTATCTAGCGTGGGATGCCCTATCCCAGGAGTAGGCAAAGTTGGCTCTTCTATGGCTCATGGACTTCAACTCCCAGAATTCCTAAGCTAGCATGATTGGCTCAGAAATTCTGGGAGTTGAAGTCCACGAGTCATAGAAGAGCCAACTTTGCCTACCCCTGCCCTATCCAGATGGACTGTTCTGACACAGAACCATGAAGCAGACTCCTTGTCCTGACAAAACCCCTTTTTATTAAGCTAATGTGAATTCCTCTCATTCACATCCAGCAAAGTCCTGGCAATAATCTTTCAAAGGTGAATTTACAGCCACAGACCTTATCAGGCTTGGAGAGCTGCCAGGCCAATATCTTCCAAACGCAATGCTGTACAAGAAAATACTTGGCAAGGAGTCTCTGAGAGTCACGGACGGATCTTCACACTAACTAAATGAAGTAATTGTCTCCTGCAAACTCCACTCCCCTTTCGCTCCTCTTCATTCCCTATGGGAGGGACCATTCACTGTCCACCTGTGCCTTTACTCCTGAGTTGTTTCCTTAACTGTTCCCTTCTCCTGGCAGCTCTGCGCATGCACACATTGGGAACAGGCTCCAGCTGTTCTTCTGCCCCACTTATCTCCGACTCCGAAGGTAGCTGATAACTGTCGGACGGCCCTGGCCCCATCTCTGCCTCCGACACAAAGCACTCAGCCGAGCCTTCCCCAGACTCCAGGACTGGCCCATGTTCCTCCCCAACCTCCTCACTGTCCGAGTCTGCCGCCAGCTCCACTGGCCGCTGGCGGGCCACAACATGGACTTTCCCGGTTCTTGGTCTCATTTGTAGCCAGAGAAATAGGAAGAGGAGTTCTGTGAACTTCTACAGGAGAAGAAATAGTCCTTCTTTCTCAAGGACAGGACCATCCCTTGATCTGGAGGGAGCATCTTTCTGGTGAAAGCCATTTGGCATAACATGTTCCCTCCTGGATAATTTCTGGGGATGGAGTGGAAAGGTGAGAGGTTGCAGATAGTTTGAAGATGAATGGCCTAGGACAGGGCTGTCAAACTCCTGGCCCGCGGGCCAGATACATCACGCGCTGGCCACACCCACGCCCGGTTTAGCGAAGGGGAGAAAAGTCCCGATACGTCATGTGATGCCGCTGTGATGACGTGCGTTTGACACCCTTGGTCCAGGCCTCTCCCTGCCACCTTATCCTCTAAGGCAGGGGTAGGCAAAGTTGGCTCTTCTATGACTCGTGGACTTCAACTCCCAGAATTTCTGAGCCAATCATGCTAGCTTAGGAATTCTGGGAGTTGAAATCCACGAGTCATAGAAGAGCCAACTTTGCTACCCCTGCTCTAAGGAAGCACAAGATCCTGGAAATCAATCCAAGACCATTTCTTCAACCTGTTTCCCCTTGAAAAACCATTTCAAGTTGTCTTTCCTCAACCAGAATGACCCTGAGGGTAGATTTAAAGCGAGGTCTCCTCAGATCTTCTCCAGCCACTGGAGAACAACTACACTACTTTAGACATAAGCAAAACATGGGTTTAAGGCTTAGTCTAAAGGCTAAAACAAGAGCCGAGGTGGCGCAGCGGTTAGAGTGCAGTACTGCAGGCCACTTTAGCTGACTGTGATCCGCAGGTCAGCGGTTCAAATCTCACCGGCTCAAGGTTGACTCAGCCTTCCATCCTTCCGAGGTAGGTAAAATGAGGACCCAGATTGTTGGGGGCAATATAAATATACATTGCTTACTGGTGTAAACCGCTTAGAGAGTGCTTGCACTGTGAGGCGGTATATAAATCTCACTAATAAATAAACATACCAAGAATGGTTGCTGGAACTGGGTATGTCTAGTTTAATGAAAAGAAGGACTAGGGGAGACATGATAGCAGTGTTCCAATATCTCAGAGGTTACCACAAAAAAGAGGGAGTCAATCTATTCTCCAAAGCACCCGAAGGCAGGACAAGAAGCAATGGATGGAAACTAATCAAGGAGAGAAACAACCTAGAACTAAGGAGAAATTTCCTGACATTTAGAACAATTAATCAGTGGAACAACTTGCCTCCAGAAGTTGTGAATTCTCCAACATTGGAAGTTTTTAAGAAGAGATTGGATAACCATTTGTCTGAAATGCTATAAGGTTTCCTGCCTAAGGAGGGGGTTGGACTAGAAGACCTCCAAGGTCCCTTCCAACACTGTTATTCTATATTTGTTCTAATGGGTGAACTGGGCCTCTAGAATTTGCTCAACAAGCTGTGATTAAAGCAAACCACAGCTTAAGGCGATGAGACGCTCTGCAGAACTTTTCTCCTTCATCCTCCCCACACCTAGGGTGTTCAGTAGTCCTGGTTTTGCTCTAACCATCACTTGTCTATCTTCTGTCTCGTCACAGGCGATCCAGCCAATTTTCATCCGGCACTAGAACCGGACAATCAATACCCATTCCAGTCCCTACACAGATCCAAAATTACCGCCGGATTGAGCAGAATCTTCAATCCCCCAATCAATATACTTTGCCACGGTGAGTATGCGCTGTTAGGGAGGTTTGAGTCTGATTGACCTGTTTGCCAACGATGATGCGATGCAATGTGGGGAGAAGGTGGATTTCCAGGAGGGAGGGAGGGAGGGGCTGCATTCAGTAGACTAAGAGACAACTCAGCCTGGATGTTACGTGTGGGAGAAAGAGTGAAAACAGCTCCTCCCTAATAGCTCCCAGAATATA
>JALIGW010000073.1:434927-437427 GCA_023053685.1 Diadophis punctatus similis | reverse complement strand
TTCTGCATTTGACTGATGGTGATTTTGTCGATTTCGAGCTGTTTTAAATGTAACTCCAGTGCTTTTGGGACAGCACCCAGTGTTCCAATCACCACTGGACTTACCACTGCTGGTTTGTGCCATAATCGTTGAATTTCGATTTTTAAGTCCTGGTATTTTGCTATTTTCTTGCAGAAGTTTCGTGACCCAACTTGGTATCATCGTCAGTGCTAGAAGGGAAAGGGGTTTGTGGAGTGGCGGAGAAGGAGAAGGAGAAGAGGAGAAGGAGGACTGTAGGGTCCTTGGTGCTCTCTGAGCTTGGTTGTTTCCTTCCAGATGTTTCATGACCCAAACTAGGTAACATCATCAATGCTAGTCTATGTGTCTTATCAGTGCTAGCACTGATGATGTTACCTAGTTGGGTCACGAAACATCTACAAGAAAACTTCCAAGCTCAGAGAGTACCATGGACCCTACTGTCGTCCTCCTCCCCATTCCATAAACCCCACTCCCCTCTACCACTGATGATGTTACCTAGTTGGGTAATGAAACATCTGCAAGAAAACCACCAAGCTCATAGACCCCCACCCTGAGTTACAATTATTCTCCTTTATTAGATATGTTGTATTATTTTATGGGCGTGTTTCTGTTCCCAAAAGCAGGGTTCAAAGAGCTGGTAACCTTCCTTAGGAAAATCTTGATTTAACATGATACAAAAAGCAGGTGTATATGATAAAGAGGGACAGTGATGGGACTCTTATTTCCTAAATTATGTCCAGAAGATGTAGGGTCCAGATGGAGATGGAAGCCAGCAATTCTTGGTCTCCACTCTTGTCTTGGCACTTGAATGTCAACAACACTTATTGGCCTTCCGGAAAGTTGTAAAGACCTAGCTCTTCCTACAGGCCTGGGGTCACTGACCCTTTGGGGATGACTAGCGAGGTCGGGCCATGTATGTACGGATGGCTGACACTGTTTTTAAATTGTAATGTGTTTTTTTAAATTGCTTTTAGATGTCTTTGTATTGATTTGATGTTTGTTCTCCTGTTGTGAGTCGCCCAGAGTCCCTAGGGAGTTGGGCAGCATAGAAATGGAAGAAATAAACAAACAAACAAACAAACAAACAAACAAATACCATATTTTTCGGAGTATAAGACACACCTTTTTCCTCCCTAACAGTGGCTGAAAATTTGGGTGCGTCTTATACTTCGAATGTAGCTTTTTTTTTCCAGCCCTAACTAGGTGCTAACAGATCTTCCCAGCTCTTACCTTGCAGGCTTTTTCATTGTTACTCTCTCCAAAGAATGTTTTTCCAGCCCTAAGTCTTTGCAGGGTTTTTTTCATTGCTCTACTTGCTCCGAATAAGTTGTTTTCTAGCCCTAACCAGGTGCTAACGATCTTCCCAGCTCTTACTGGCTTGCAGGCTCTTTCATTGTTACTCTCTCCGAAGAAGGTTTTTTTTAAGTCCTAACCAGGGGATAAAATAATGTGCTGAAGCTGACCAGACTAAGGACGCTAGCCAGATGAATACCTGGTAGGCAGATTTCCCCCCCCCCCCTATTTTCCTCCCCAAAAACTAAGGTGCGTCTTATACTCCGGTGCGTCTTATACCCCGAAAAATACGGTAAATAAATAAATAAACACAAGGTGGAATGGGCGATCCTCTGTGATTCTTCTCTTCCTGCTATGCACAATCTGGAACGAACAAATTCTCCTTTCCATTAGGTCTAATCCTGTCAAGAGATCTGGCAGTACGAGTCCACTTGGCTTCCTGAAAGCCAGCCCGTCCCCTCCATTTTCTGCTGGTGAGCACGGAACAGTGCCATCCCCTAGAAGATTCTCCTTTGGTGGTGCCAAGCCTTACACACCTTCTCCTCAAGGTAGGCTATCCAGATTATTTATTTATTTTATTTATTTTATTATTAGGTTCTTCTATGCCGCCCTATTCCCTAAGGACTCAGGGCAGCGTACAACATTTTAAGAGAACACTAAACAATAAATGTATTTAAAAACAGTTAAAAAAAGTTTAAAAAAGACATCCAACAACATACATACAGGGGGAGATCTCGGGTATAAAATTGTCTCAGACCCCTGCCTGCAGGAAGAGCCAGGTCTTAATGGCTTTCCGGAAGGCCAGCAGGGTGGGGATAATTCGGATCTCTGGGGGAAGTTGGTTCCAGAGAACGGGCCCCTACAGAGAAGGCCCTCCCCCTCGGCCCCGCCAGTCGGCATTGTTTGGCTGACGGGACCTGGAGGAGACCCACTCTGTGGGACCTAACCTGTCGGAGGGAAGAATGAGGCAGAATGCGGTCCCGGAGGTAACCTGGTCCTAAGCCATGTAGGGCTTTAAAGATGATGGTCAACACCTTGAATTGAACCCGGAGACCAATGGGCAGCCAATGCAGCTGGCGGAGTATGGGTGTCACGTGGGTGTATCTAGACACACCCACCACAGCACGCGCAGCTTGTTTCTGTTGGTGGTCTGGAGATGGTCTGGAGATGGAGAACCTTTAATGGCCAG